>JAYEVI010000068.1:0-100000 GCA_036346575.1 Dendrocalamus sinicus | reverse complement strand
ATGTTAAAGCCAAGATGTGATAAGGTGAAGAGTTCTAAGAAGGGGTTTGAGGAAGGTGTGATCACTCTTCGAATGAACTTTATTGACATAAATAAATAAGGGTTTAGACATAGAACTTACAGAGTTGATCGATATTTCAAGAGTTGGGAAGAATACACCCATCCTGCATGACTAATTGTACTGAGTCTGGTCAGGTGACTTCGACCATAGTATAAGACTCTTCCCACTTAGGGGAAAGCTTGTTGCGATTAGCCTGGCTTTAAATTGTTTTGAGAACCAGATCACCTGTAGCTAGGCTACGAGGTTTCAGTTTACGACTATCGTACCGTCGCATGGCTTGTTGGTAGACTGTCAATTGAATGAGTGTTGTATTTCTTTGCTCTTCTAGAAAGTTAATGTCATCGATCTAATGATGTTCTACATTGTTATAATTATGATGATTTGCTCGAGCCAATCATATAACCATGCTTTTGGTTATGAACTTCTTGGTCGCATCAGTTGTTGTCTTAATAACTGGTTAAGGTTCGATCCACTTTGTGCATGTATCGATCATCACAAATAGAAACTTAAAGCCCCTAGGCACTTTTGGGAAAGGTCCTAAGATATCTAAACCCTAGGTTGCAAATGGCCAAGAGAGAGGGATTGTTTAAAGAGCTTGTGCAGGCTGATGTACTTTTCAAATATGAAACTGACATTGTACACACTTGGTCACAAGTTCTTTTACGTTATAGAGGGCAATTAGCCAATAGTATTCTCATCTGAAGGTTTTACCGACCAATGTTCTATTGGAAAAATACGCTCCATAGACCCCCCTATGAATTTCAAATAGTAAAGGTAAAATATGCTTTTGAAATATACATCTCATCTATACTCCGTGTGTTCCTCATTTGTAGAGGGTACATTCGATCAGAGTGTATGGTTTGGCCTTTCGAACTGTACAATTGGCATCTACATCATCTTTGGGAAGTTTGTCATGATAAAGATACTCGTAGATTGATGTCATCCAATTATTTTCGGGATCAAGATGAGTAATTTCCACAGGAGCTTCTTTGGAATTCTTGACCACCAAAGGTTTGTTGAGTTGCTCGAAGAATACTCCAAGTGAGAGGTGATCTTGAGGAAGCCATCCATGCCAACTTGCTAGAAAATTATCTTTTCTAGGAATATGTTGGACTACGAAACTAAATAAATGTTTCTCAAGTTTCATAACTTTCAAAAGATAAGATGGCATCATAATACTCGATTATTGATACTATTTCCCTATTTGATTAGCTACTAATTGAGAATCATCTTTCACTAGTGGTCTGCGAATCCTGAGTGCTTTAGCTGCTCGGAGGCCTACCAGTAAACCCTCCTACTCTACTACATTGTTTGTCATGGGAAAGTTTAATTGGATGCCATGTTTTATACTTTCTCCAGTAGGGGAGATCATGACTAACCTAACCCCCAAGCATTTAACATCAAAGACTCATCGAAGTACATAGTCCACAGCTTGTGATTCTCGTACTTGGGCCCTTGGATAGGCTCAGGATTTGTCCATTCGCCATTTAATTATATTGAAGCCTGGGACTTAATGGTTGTTTGTGAGATAACATGGAGATTGAACTCCCCATGTCTGATCACCCATTTTGCTATATGCCCTGATGATTCCCTATTTTGGAGGACATGACCGAGAGGATATCTGAATAGCACAACAATTTTACGGTCTTGAAAGTAATGCCTTAGATTTCTTGAAATCACAAGGAGGGCATATAAGTTTTTTGTATTTCTAGATATCGCTCTTTTGATCTATGTAAGAATTCGCTTACATAGTATATTGGTCATTGGATATGTTTATGTTCAGTGACCAGTATTGCACTAACTGTCGTTGGCATAGTAGCCAGGTATAAAATTAAAGATTCTCTATGTCTCAGAGAAACTAAGACTGGGGCACTCGTCAAATATCTATTGACTTCTTCAAAGACATCATTAGCTTTTTTGGTCCACTCGAAACCCCCATGTTTTCGAAGAAGTTTAAAGAAATGAAGTCTGTTGTGGCTACTGACCAAACAGTAAAGTGAGAGTAGTGTAGCGGAGATAATAGATGAATAATGCTTGCCCCTTTCCCTATGTCCAGGGTGGGCATATATATATATATATATATATGGGAACATATCTAGTGCTAATGGTCTATTCAGTGATAACATGTAAACACCAACCATGGCTGTTGGATCTACAATCTACGGCTCAGATTCGTGAAGGTGGAAGCTCCCAATCACTTATGCATTTTTCCCCAAAACCGCCTGGCAACTTTTCCCTTTTACATCCCCGTCCCCGCCTCCAATCCCCACTCGTCTTCCTCCCCGTCCCCGACGCCTGCCCGCTGCCTCGCTCCTTCTCCCCTGCTCGCCTTCCGCTGCCGCCCCGGGCCTCGACGCCCGCCTCCTCGCGGCCGCCCGCCGCCCTCGCGCCACCGCCTCCAACCATCTGCGCCGCCCGGCCTCAACGCCGCCGCCTCCTCACGGCCGCCCCAGCCCTCGGCGTTGCCGCCTCCTCGCGGCCACCCCGCCCTCGCGCGCGCCTCCTCCAAGCCGGCCTCCTCCTGAGCTTCCTCCCGAGCGCCGCCTCCCGAGCGCCACCCGAGCACCGCCCCCCCGAGCGCCACCCGAGCGCTGCCCTCCCGAGCTCCTCCCCAAGCGCCGCCCCTCCCCGACGCCATCATCAGCCGCCCCGACGCCGTCGTCACTGCATCAGCCACCTCGATGCCAACCACAGAGCATCGCCGCCTCGCTCCAATTTGTGCAAATGTATCTGGTTTCTGGAATTGAGCTGAAACAATGTTGTGCAAATGTATCTGGTTTTTGGAATTGTGTTAAATCAATGCTGTGCAAATGTATGTGGTTCCTGGAACAGTAAGCCGAATTACCCTTGTTTTGCTGTTCTTGCATTCTGTATTCTTCCCTTGTTGCTATCACTTCAAATGATGATATATTTGAGAAACTCTGTTTTCAATTCATGTGCAAATTGTGATAATAACTGAAAAGGTGGAGAGCAGATAATAATTTTGTGCCTTGTGGTTTAACCAAACAATTTCTTTGAAGTTGCTTATTTTATTCAATTTTCCAATATCTTTAACATGACAAAGACATTTTTCATAAATGGATCATGTTATCATTTGAGTTAATTCAACGTGCTGTAAAATATTCTATTTGTTATCCAATGTTCGCAGTATGTGGTAGGATTGCTTTCTCTGAATGCATCAACAGACAATCAAGCCAAGTAGCAACAGATGTTGGATAATATGCACTTAGTAGTGGTTATGTAGTGGTTTCACTTCCCGTAGAGTCACGCTTATACTCCCAGAACATCATTTAGGCTCTATCTAGAACACGGGAACTTTCCCCTTCCCCGATTTATCAGAGAGGCTGTTCTTTTACTTGAGGAAACCAACTTCTGAGAAGTCTCGAGCCGTGACTGGTCTGATAAACAACTTATGGCGACAGTAAACACCACCTAGATAGTAGAATTATGTCCAGAGAGCAAACATGTTCTAGAGTAAAGAACATTAGCATCTAACTGAAGGCAATGCAGAAATATACATAATCACCTAATTACAACAACAATTTTAACTGTGATGCATTGCTAAGAGAGAACCAACATCAAGAACTAAGTTTAGGTCATTCCAACAGTTGCAGCACTTTGCAGAACACAAAGCATGTTCTGTAATATTGAGTATTAGCTTCTTCCAATACTATCACACAAGTACAGTACAAACCGAACATTTCAGACGAAAGTAACAAAACTTATTATCAGCAAGATCTTGACAGGGTAGATCAATTTCACACTTTTACTCATAGCCATCATTTTATTTAAGCAGGGTATAAGAAAGAAAAAAATACCCACAAAAGCAAGCAACCCAAGCATCAGAAAATGGGTACGAAGAACTTGAAGTCATTCAGCCAATTAGGCAGAGTTCACAAAGCTTGCAACAGCATCCATTGAATTCGCCACTTCAGGAATATCAAGTTCTTGTGAAATAATGCCGCTTTCATCAATCCCTCAATCCACAACTGTTGGTTTTGAGCTATCTTCCCGAACTACTACCTCAGTATTAGTGTTAAAGCATAGCGTATGGTCTGTACATATGACAGAACCAACACTGCACTGCTTCTGGAATGGGAAGGAACCAATCTCTGCATCAATCTGCGCACGGGGAGGGGCGGTGCTCGGGGTGGCGCTCGGGGAGGAAGCTCAAGGAGGAGGCCAGCTTGGAGGGAGGCGGCGGCGTCGAGGGCCGGGGGGCGGCCATGGAGGGAGGCGGCGGCGTCGAGGGCCGTGGAGGGCGGCGGCGGCGTCGAGGGCCCGGGGGGGGCAGCGGAAGGCGAGCAGGGGAGAAGGAGCGAGGTGGCAGCGGAAGGCGAGCAGGGGAGAAGGAGCGAGGTGGCAGCGGAAGGCGAGCAGGGGAGAAGGAGCGAGGCAGCGGGCAGGCATCGGGGACGGGGAGGAAGACGAGTGGGGATTGGAGGCGGCGGCGTCGAGGGAGACGAGAGGGGATTGGAGGCAGGGACGGGGATGTAAAAGGGAGAAGTTGCCAGGGGGTTTTGGGAAAAAATGCATAAGTGATTAGCTTCCACCTTCACGGATCTGAGCTGTAGATTGTAGATCCAACAGCCCTAGTTGGCGTTTACATGTTGTCACTGAATAGACCATTAGCACTAGATATGTTCCTATATATATATATATATATATATATATATATATATATATATATATATATATATATATATATATATATATATATATATATATATTTTCCATGAGAAGTATTTTACAATTATACCCTTACATCCATGTGCCCCCTGTAGGGGTATCTACGAATTTTGGACGTTTTTGGCATGGTTGCTACCCGAAATTCCGGAAATAGCCTCTTCGGAAACGAAATTCCAACTTTAGCCTCCACCTGACCGCACCATTTAATCGTGTCACGACACGTGTCCAATGGTGCGGCCAGGGAGCGCACCACACCTGAGTGTTGCGGTCCCCGACCGCTCCACTCGCCCGCTCGAATATTTATTTATTTGGCCGACGTGATGGGCAGGCGAGTGGTGCGATCGGGGACCACACCACTCAGGTGTGGTGCGCTCCCCGGCCGCACCATTGGACACGTGTCGCGCCGCGGTTAAATGGTGCGGTCAGGTGAGGGCTAGAGGTGGAATTTCGTTTCGGAAGAGGCTATTTCTGGAATTTTCGGGTAGCAACAGTGCCAAAACCGTCCAAAATTCGGTATCTACGTCATTACACATATCTCATTTTGGGCTTCACAACCTTTTAGCAGGCCGGATGGGCTTAGGTGGGGGTCACCCCTACAACAAAACCATTGTTTTCCTAGCCATGCTATGAAATGACTCAACATTGCCATAAAGCTGGTTAGTTTTTGGATCTCTTTCCTTGTAGTCGAAAGACGCATTCGTTCAATGGCCGCTATCTTCTTTGGATTTTCCTCAACTCCTCTAGCCGAAACAAGGAAACCGAGAAGCTTTTAGGAAATTCCGAACACACACACTTCTCCAGATTTAATTTAAGGCTATGTCTTCTTAAGTTATCGAAGGTTTTCTGTAGGTCAGCGACATGGCCTCCGGTATTGACACGTTTTCTCTTCATCTTCTTTACTCATGCTGATCTGGTGATACCTAGAATTAGCATCTAAAAAGCTTAATAATTCACTACCAGAAGTAAAGTTAACAAGTTGATCAATGAGAGGAAGGGGGAAGTTATCCTTCGAACAAGCTTTATTTAGATATGTAAAGTCTACACATATTTGCACTTCCCATTACTTTTTCTAACAATCACAGGATTGACAAGCCACTCAGGGTGGTCAACTTCACGAATAAATCCAGCCTTAAGAAACTTGTCGATCTCTGACTGGATTGCTTCCTTTCGATTAGGTACGAAGCTTGACCAATTTCTTGTCAAGCCAGAGTGCTAGCCTGTGCTCGATCACTTCCTTGGGGACACTGGACATGTCAGATGTTTACCATGCAAATACATCTGAGTTGGCCTAGATAACATTGATAGTGTGTTTTGGCTCTTGATTCCCCAATTATTCACCTCCGTCTTTGTCCTTCGTGGTGCTCAGCTCTCTGACCTCTTGGATAAAAGGAAAAAGTTCCTTACCTGAGTAATAGTCCTCAAGCTTCTTTTGCTAGGCATGACAGTTGTGAAGGTCATGCCCTGCTGTCTGGTGGAGTGGACACCATTTCTTGTTCTTCTTGGACTCATCAATCAAAGTCTTTCCTTTGCTCTGACTAAAATAATCTTTCTTGCCTTTCAGATGCTTTTCCGAGATCGCGAGGACTTCCTTCGTATTAGCCTTCCAATTCTTCTTGTTATTGTGCGACCTGTTGTCTTTCCTTTCCTTTTTCGCAAGGCCCAATTGAGGGATATTTTCTATTCAATCAATGGCCTTGTTCCACTTGACTGTATCATTAGCGATGGCGTACTTGTTGGCCATGTCAAATAGTTTGATGATTGTTTGTGGAGGATTCATAGTGATATCCTCCGTAAATCGCTCATTCCTCAACCTGGTCTAAAATACCTGTATAATGTAAGAGTCAGCAATTTCATAGATAGAATTGCGGACCTGACTAAACCTCTTAATGTATTGTCATAGAGATTCGTTAGGTTATTATCATATCCTATGAAGATCGTCTTCTTTGGTTGGTCGTATGTTCCTTGAAAATTGGCTATCAACAAGTTGTAGAGTTGTTCCCACATGTAGACCATTCTAGCTAGTTGATTAAGCAACCACAACTGGGCAGAACCCTCGAGAAAAATTGGTAGATGGTTTTCCATTACATTGTCATCATCTCCTGCGGCTCTGATACCACTTGTGTAAATCTACACGAATTCCAATGGGTTCTTCCTTCCATTGTACTGCTTTGAGGCCTACCGAGAAAACTCAACAACCAATGATTGAATCATGATGCCTTTTCTGGAAAGGAGCCGGATTATAGTTTGTCGAAGATCTATTTCTCTGGTAGTCAAAAGGGGGAGTTAGTGTCCCAATCCGGTGGTGGACACTCATATGGTTTCTTTGACCAGATGCTCAATTTAGATGTTGTTGTAGATCACCTGGATCATGACCCCAATTTTGTCCATCATGTTGAGGCTACATAGTTTGCTATAGATCTCTAATATCTATCCTGCAACTTGAGCATACCTTGGAGTTTCCGTCGGTGTAGGATCCAGCTTGTTAAGGATGTCATGAACACGTTGTAAGTTTTGGGCAGTTATCAAAGGTCTTGTAGCATTCCTATTGGTAGAATGAGTATGATGACTTGAATTTCACCCCAAGTTCTCTACCTACTCCACACAACTTAGTATGCGCATAGGGGAGGAATAGGCGGGTTATCCTATCGATGTCTACTAGTTCCATTATCTCCAGCTCTTGCGGGTGACGCTAGAGAGTTTGCACCATCTAGACCAGTGGATCGAGGGAGGGTCTGCCATGGAGGATCATGCAAGGCATCTCCAGTGGTATCATCGATTATGTTAATCTCGTGCTTTCAGTAGGAATCTTCCATGAAACTCCTATCAACCTTTTAGTGCTTTAACTAGGAGCTTCCACAAAGGAGAACAATTGGAAACTTTGGTCTCCGGAGGACTGTGCGATGGACTCAACCTAATGTGGTGAATTACTGATCAAATGGTGAGTGCTATCAGTTTCACTCGGCACTCCGTCGGGGTAACTTCATCTACACCATGGCTAAGTGTTGGTTAGCTCTCAAAATATATAGGAGTTATTGGAAAATAGCGGTCAACCACGACCGAATTGAGAGTACTCTGACCCTCGGATTGCGGCAACTCATTTTCGAGGTAGTGTTTATTGGTCGAATGTGCCGGACTTGCTGTGGTGCCAGGGCACTCTGACAAGGTTAGGACACCTGATTCCCCGAGAGGTGTTGATGGCAAGAGCGTCGTGTCTTCTTCCATCCGATCAACCTTGCTGGGCACAAGGACTGGTGACATTGGGATGGAAGAGAATGACGAGGAGGTATCGTGTTCCATGGTACGAAAGCATGCGTCCATGTCGAGGTCAGCGTAGTCTGCCAAGTCAATTCAATTTTTTTCATCCCATGTCTCTGCCATGATCGCATAGGAAATGCCGATGAGATCAGGGAAGGATGACGCTTCCGATTAGAACCTTAAGAGGCTTGAATGCTTCTTTCCCACAAATGACGCCAGCTGTCGACGATCGAATCGTCGATCTTCGAATAGTTGAGAAATCCAAGCATCACGAAAGAATGAACTGGGAAAATGAAATGATCTTTATTGCTATAATAAGATTACAACTTGCTCTTAATGAGCGATTAGAGGAACAATGTTATTTGCACTAATGTGGAATGATCTTGCTGTTGTTGTTCTCATTTGTTTCCCCCTCTCTCGCCGTTCTTCCCATTGTCTCCCCCAAATAAGGCTTAAATAGCGATGAAGATGCGTCACTTGTTTGCATGAATATGTGGCTTGTTGATTCCTTCTGTCCGTATGTGTAAGCAGTTGTTGACGGTAAAAAAAATTTGATTAATAATTGTCGATCAGTTATTGTCAGTGAGGGAGAGTCTCAGGCATAGGACCGAACGTAGAGCGGTTGAGGGAGTGGAAGAACACGTGTTCTGCTCCTTAATAGTATGAAGCATCGTCACAAGAGGGGCCGCATATCGAGTCATAGAGTTCTCGAGTATGAACTCGTCAAGTAGATAAACGGTCATTCTCTGGCCACACATTGCACAGATCTCTTTCAGTTGACTTGTTGACTTGCACCAGCAGTACTTGAAAACGAAATGTTCAGATTCGCTAAATAAATTCTAACATCAGCGGCGCTTGAAAACGAATTGTTCAGATTCGCTAAAAAATTCTAAAGTCGCTTAATCAAACGAGAAATTAATGCACATGAAAGTAACATGGAAAAGGCACAGGGTTTATGCTGTAAAGCTGATGTAATGCATACATCAATCAAACTGAGCAAGTTATTTTGAACGGCAAGTAGAAATGAACAAGTACGTAGTCACGTAGATGTACGAGGCGCGCAGTTCGCACAATCGGCACAGTGCAATAGAATGCAGTACGGGCGAGCACTGAGCAGATAACTCGCTGGGATATCTATATTTTCCTCGCGCTCCCAGACTCCCAAGTACTACTATTTCATGCAATAGACAGATAGCCCATGCATACACTGATCGATCGTGAGCTTATATATGTCCACCGACCATATCCCGGTCTGTTCATATAGATTTTTTATTTTAACTTTTAGTTTTAGTTTATAAATAGTAATAGTTTGTAGAGAAGTTTATAAGGAGAAAGACACTCGCATATAATTTTAACCGGTATAAATGAAGTCATTGCAATATGTACTATAATCGACTAGTAGACACCGTCTCAAAAAGATGTTCTGTTTAAAAGCTAGATACTGTAGAAAAATTATTTATCCATAAAAACAGTTTTTAGGAAATATGAACATTTGTAGCATGTCGATCGACACGCCCCGTTGATTTGAATCCACGTTACTCCTCGGTCAGAACACGCTAGTTGCAGACGAGCTGCAAGGTCGCTTGTGTAGCTCACTATCTTGCACGATAGAGATAGGTCTCATACATCAACTGAACGGCGGCCAAATCACCATTCGGACCATCAAGTAGGTACGCAAAGACCCGGACGCTGCAGCGCGGAGACAGAGACGCCGGCCGCCCTGCAGAGTGCCTCTGCGCGGTGGTTGCGCGTAGCCGCCTAGCCGGCTGGGTCAAAGTCTCGCATTTCGAAAGAAAAATAAGCAAAATATAGGCCCCTCCACGATCAATTCGCCTCTGGTTGGATAGATAGAACAGAGACCCGCGGTGCCGGCAGGACCGCGCGCGCGCGGTGTGGTAATAGTCTGCAGTCTGCACCGAGGTCCTGGAGCTAACTCGGTTGCTGGAGCAACTGCGGCCATGGAACGGAATCTCGACGGGGACCGCGCCGAGGGCGACGTCGTCTTTGCAAGAGTCTACGCGCGTGATGGCGAACTGCTTAGCCAGTAGCGCGCTACCCATGCCATGGATGGCAGTTTTTGCATACATTTCCACTGGCTATTCAGCACTAGCTAGCTCGCCTGCCTGCTTGTGGCTGGCTGGTTTGTGGTGTGTGTACTTCTGTTTTGGGCCACTGGTGTCTCGCTAGGTCGGCTCGGTCGATGCAGACTTGCAGTGGCACACGGATAGCAACTGCATCTGCATGTAGCAGGCAAGAGCCAACAGCCCAAGAGAGCTCATCTGTAACGCCCCCATTTCTGGGGGACGGTACGGAACATCGTAACAGTACAAGATGAACAGTTACGACGTTCGTAGTTACGAACGATTATCACACCAGTACAAACTTACAGCGAAAGATCCAACTTTATTACAATATAGAGTAGCATTATATTACACAGCGGCGCATAAGCCCATACTACAACACATTACACAGAATCAACGGCCTGAGCGTAAGCTAAAACTTAAGACCAATCCTCATCAGAGTAGATTGGTTCTTCGGGTGCTTCCTCCTCAGCAGGCTCTTCTTGATAGTATTGATCTTCTGGAAAAATTTGTTTAGCAAGTAATGAGTACCACCGTACCCAGCAAGTTACAGGGGTAAACCCTATTTTATTATATGCAAGGATATTCAAGGGACGGGAATATATTTGTTTTATTATATTTGGTGGATGCAGTTTTATTTGCAAACAAATAAAATTTTAAAACATTTGCTCCTAAAATCAGGGGTTTATTATGTAAAGTTCATCATTAAACATCTTAAAATCATCATGACTTCTACTTATGCCTCATTGTTGGAATCACCCAATTAACATAGCTTCATTAACCGGAAGCACGGCGTATTCGAATACCATTTATTTTACTCTGCAGAGTTGCCCAACTTTTCCCACACGATCTCTTAACTCCCGCGACAGAGTTAAGAAAGCCAGGTCGTTTCACTGCTCAATTCATTATATAGACTCTACCCGGTAGTATCACTCAGTCACGGCCACACATAATATCACAACTTCTTCCCGCCGTTTTAAGTGTCTACTACCGTTGTTAGGTACCCGCAGCATACCTAACTCCCCGGCATCCTGTCATCTCGTCCTGTAGAGTTTTCAATTGAATGGAGCAGCTACTAAACCCGTGTTGACAAGTCAACCCCTGTGGTTTGAGCGATCACTATGTAGTTTACTTGGCACAAGGTTCTTGTCCTTATATTTTCACCTGAGGCACTCAACCACAGCTTCCCATGCTCAACAAAGATCAACCACCACCAGACCAAACCAGCCTCCATCCCCAGGTAAAGCGGTGGGCGAAGTCCGCCGCACGGATTCCCACAACTCCTTTACCCGGAGTCCAACCTTAAGATCAAGCGGTGGGCGAAGTCCGCCGCACGGATTCCCACAACACCTTCATCCTAAGTCCAACCCTAGGGTCAAGCGGTGGGCGAAGTCCGTCGCACGGATTCCCACAACACCTTCACCCTAGGTGATGTTCATTTTAAATTCTAATGGCCCGACCAAAGTCACTTAGTAGTGTAAAATGTTGATTGAGGTGACATTATATACATTGGTACAATATTTAGATTATTACTAAGGTTGTCAAGGTGAATATGGCCATCAATCAAGACAGGGCAATTTTCAGTGGTGGGATTAACTAGATAGCATGTCATTCTAACCATTTGTTTTAAACAAATAGCAGTTAACAAATAATACTAATGAAAGTATTGTATGTAAATACTTTAAATGTCATAGGATTCAAAATGCTCAAAAACATGTAACTTGCCTTGCTGATCAGGTATCTCTACTAAGTCATAAATCTGGAATGCTGGTTCTGGCTCTTGAACTGCAACTTGGGCGTCTTCGGGAACTAACGCAAACATAAAAATAACATAGCATAAGCCACATGAAATAACAATACAATTAACTAACCTGACTCTACAATATTCTAATTAAAGAGAAACAACTACACAAAATATTCAACAACCATGCGGATAATACTAGAATGTGATTTTTGACATAATTGTAAATTTATTATTATTATGATTATTGGATTTAAATAATTTTGACCTAGAATAGAAAAGAAGAAATAAACATTTATAAAATTCGAATTTACTGGAATGGATAGCATATTGGAACTTAGGAGATAAAATGGGTCAAAATAATGTATTTTTGTTATTTTTGGGATTTCTGGATTTTTCTAGAACTTTTGAGGCTTTTTCTGGACTTTTCAGAAATTCCTAAAATAGATAAACACAGTGTTGGGCTCGACCGATCAACAGTGCGGCCCGGCCTTCTTTCTCGCGCGGGGGAAAAATTGGCCAGCGGCCTCCTACTCGCGCTCGGCCGAACGGTCCACAGCCCACGCGCATGCGCAGGCGAAGCCCAGCGTGCGGACGCGCACTCCCGGTCGATGGTCGACACGTCGCCCGCGACGACGGCCGCGAGGGGACGCGCGAGGGCGCTCGGATGAGGCGGTTACGGCCATCTACGGCCAGGGTTTAAAAGTGGATGGAGCGTTCGGATGGCTCGGGACGGACGACGGCGATGGCACCACGTTGCCCCGGGGGTCATCTTCAACCTCCCGACGACGCCCCCGGCGGTGAAACAGAGCGCGCCACCGCCGCTGGCGCTGCGCTGCCCGAGAGGCTTCGGGGAAAAAGCTTATACAGGAAGGTGCGGCTACAGGCTGGGATTTCACTGGTGGATTAATGGAGAGAGGAGGATGAATGGCTACGGTCACGGGCCGCTGGGAAGACAACGGCCCCCACTGCGATGATCATGAGTTCCAGTAGGGATACAGTCAAATCGGCTGCGGTTTTACCATCTACGGGACCTAAGGATCATGCTAGAGGTGGTGCTTTAGCTCGGGGATGGCTCATTTAGCCTGGCCACGGTGAGGTCCTTAGGACCGAAGGCGGCCTCCCTCGCCAGCCTTACAGCCTAACGCTAACATGTAACTAAGTGTACCAATGTGATGTATATACCAGAGAGATCATAGCATTGCAAGGAATCGTCAAATGACAGGCGAATTTACAAGATTAGAATTAGGGTTCACCGGGATCAGGGCTTCCGATTGCCGGCAGCTCGGGCGATGAAGAAGCAATCGGCTGCTCTGGGAGACGCACGGGGTTGCTAGAAGAGGTTCCATGGTGTTCACACGGTTATATAGCCAGCGAATGACGACGGCCACAGTGAGGTGTCCTCGCCTGCGTTCTTCTCACGCGAATGGAGGGAATGAACCGGAGCTTCTTCGGGATATGGGAGAGGGAGGTGTTGCTCCTCCTCTGCAACACTTGGTGGTGATTTGACTCTGTGAGAGGCGGGAACAGGGAAGTAGGGGATGGGCGTGGCTACGGGGAAGGAGTAGGCACGCTGCGCTGGCTCGGCTAAGGGGGAAGAACGGGACGGCGTTACGACTGACTGGTGGGGCCGCGGTGCAGAGGTGACGCAAGACGAGCTAATCATGGCGCTGCAATCCTTCGCGGGGAGGCGACGACGCGTGCTGCTGCAGCTTCGGGAAGACGCTGAGGAGGCGCTGTGCACGGCGACGCCGGGGAAAGAAGATGGCGCCAGGGGAGGGAAACGCCAAGGAGGGGAGAAGGCGCAAAGCCAAATAAGGAAAACGGTTTTCCATTAAAAATTGCCAAATTGGGTAAAAGTTTGAATTCAAATACTATTTACAAAATTTCAAAAATTGGCTTGAATTTCAGGGTTGTTTCATCATCCAGCCCGGAACTACTTACTGCGTACTTATGCTCTTACCGGCCTGGTACTCAGTGTAGAGGATCCTAGATTCCTAATACCCTCTTCTGCCAAAAATGTCGTGGTCATAAATGTTAACGTCTTCGCGGTAACTTATCGTTGATTTTTTACTGAACAGATTCACCCAGTTACATGATACATACGTTGCACCATTGACATGCGCTTCACACAGTACCCAGTTGATTAATTTCCACAACATTCGGCCATTGGTCCCTTTCTTTGCACTTCACACAGTTCATTTCTTTCTTTGCACTTTCAGTGAGACTCAATTCAAACTCAAGATCAAATTGCCATCATATTCATACATAGTCTCATTAAATTCTTTGTTTCATCACAGAGCAATTGGTCCCTTTCTTTGCACTTTCAGTTGTATAATATCACAGAGATACCAGGTAAAGCACAAGAGAAGAGCCTGAGTACTCACAAGGCGATGGTATTCAAAACCACCGTGAAGAAACCAAAATAGCAAGGCACGATCAAATCATTGTCCCAGAAAACCTATCAACCCACTGTGACAAGCAGGAAGAAGACTCACGGAGATACAATGCCACAACCCCAATTTTCGGCCACAACCAGAAATAGGAGCCGAGGGTCAAGTAGCACCGCACAAGACCACCGAGGTTCACCAAGAATAACTCGCGAGCACCAAAAAGACCTCAAGATCTCTCTCAGATTTTCAGCCTCAATCCGACCCAAAACACCCCCAAGATTTCCCTTACTATCTCATCCAAAGAAGTGGCAATCGGAGAGCCGCACGGGAAACCCTAGACGGGGGGTTTCTAATCCCTTGATGCCAACGGCAACCAAAATCAGGTCGGCTAGCAGCCTTCAAACTCAGACAATGAAGATGCTGAGAGGGATTTGAGAGGGAAGAGAGATCTTACTGCAGATTGGTGCCCCAAACAGAGAGGAGGCGACGACTTATAAAGGAGGTGAGGGTGGGGGGAGGGCGAGCCGGTGGGCTGCAGCGCGGCTGATGCCAAGGCGCCTGCGCCGTCGCCGCCTCTGTCGCCGTCGCCCCCTTGACCCGCGACAGGAGCTAGAGAAGTGGCGGCCGACGATGGCGAAAGAAGAGGAAGAAATGGAGCCGACGGCGGAGGCGCAATGCGGACTGCGGTCGGCGGCCGGTCGTGCAGAGGCGGAGGCGGATGCCGATTCGCGAATGGCACGGCCGCACGGGATGGGGGTGTGGGGGTGGGGTTTGGGGAGCGGCCGGGTGGGCCGATGGGCCGATCGGGCGGGCGCGCGGAAAAACGGGGAAGGCCCAGCGTCTGTTGGGCTGATTTATGACTATGAAAATAGCTATTTTGGTCTAACTAAATATATACATATGTATTATATCTTATATATACTAGATTTTTTGTCAAAAAATTTAGGTGTTCAGCTGAAGCTGAACACCTATGAATTACTGTAGGTCCGCCCCTGACGGATAGCAACTGCTTCTGCATGTAGCAGGCAAGAGCCAAGAGCCCAAGAGAGCTCATACAGCCCGGAACTACTTACTGCGTACTTATGCTCTTACCGGCCTGGTACTCAGTGTAGAGGATCCTAAATTCCTAATTCCCTCTTCTGCCAAAAAAATGTGGTGGTCACAAATGTTAACGTCTTCGTGGTAACTTATCGTTGATTTTTTACAGAACAGATTCACCCAATTACATGGTACATACGTTGCACCATTGACATGCACAATTCACACAGTACCCAGTTGATTAATTTCCACAACATTCGGCGGTACGAATCTGCACGTTAGCTCCGTTCGCATACTTTAATCGGGCACGTAAAGAAGAAGTAATAGCAGACAGATCGCCGGTGAGTTGGTGACGAGCACTGCTGGGGACGGCTGATGCGTGAATCGCTCATTCATTCGCGCAGCTTCCTCGAAGCTGGACGAATCTGACGATCCATCAGTCCTTCGGTGACCTCAGAGCAATATTTACCGACCCGAAAGTCTTTAAAATATCGGTGAACCTGCCAACTAGTCTTCGGTTGGACCAGAACAAAATTAACCGAGAAATGAATCTGATAATTAGAGTATCTAAATTATGGTAGCTTAGGATAAGTATGATGAGTCAGCGAGCGAATGACTTTTTTAAAAAAATTCCTAGTATTAATAACAATACACAACGAAAACTTAAACTCATAAGCTCAAAGAGCTAAGGGCCAAAATTCACCAAGACACTATGTCTCAAACCAGTCTGACTGCCGGTAACCTAAAGAGCTTTAAAAATTATCCAAAATAGAGTTCTAATTAAAAAGATAGCACCTGAAGCCATAGAATGTATATAAAATTATCTAGATCATGATAAAATATATATAACCAATTTAGGCAAGATAGCACAATTTAGAACATTCAATTTGATTTCAAGTCAAACAAGGCTTCAAAAATAATAAGTTCATCTAAAAGTATCTAAGCATAAGTTAAACCATGTCAAAAAGGCTAAATGGGATTAAGAAGTTCAGATTGAATCATTGAAAGTGCTAGAAGTTTAATTTTAGCCAATATACTAAAGTACTAGATTAAAACCAATCTTTATATTTTAAAGATCATTTAGGCTTTATCTTAGCAAAGTAAATCCTGAACTAGGAGTCATCTATAACTGCTTCATAAGCTTCAGCCGTTGATCATATTTTTTTATTGTCCATCTCGGTAAAGCAAGTTTTCGACTAGGAGGCATCCACAACTACTTCCTGAGCTTATACCAAAATGAGTAATTTTCATTTTCTTTGATCTCAAGCCATTCTGGTCCATCTTAAATATTACACTACCGCACACTGGTCACAAAAGGCAGTGGAACGGGAAAAAGGAGAAGCTTTTAAGAAAGTTCAGTCATTTTTATGGATCACAAAGGCAAGCATTTGCGATACCCAGCCAAACTAACATGGCGTACATATTAATTTACCTCAAAAGTAAATTTAACTGAGTTATCACCAAGTCATGCTTCTTAGATAAAACCTAGAAATTGACAGGTTCATGGCTTGGATGACTGTCGTTGCCGGTTATCCAGTGAAATCCGGAACGAAGCAGGCTCAAATTTTATGAACTGCGTGTGCATTGACATAACCAATTTAAAAGGTTGAGCTCATTCTGTCTTCTGCTTTCTGACTTGCTTTGCCCGGACACCAATTTCAATTAACAAATGCAAGGAATACTAAAAAAACTGGACCTACGGGGGAAGAGTCACCCGGTATTATCTCTGAAAGAAGAAGATCTTCTCACGTAGATCCAGAAAACCCCCGAACCCTACCCACACCCTGACACAGGGGCACCGTAGCCCTTGTGAGAATGATCACGACCAAGACCGGACCTTAACCTGTGCTTTGGCTTGTGGGGCAGAACGACCATGACAAATGCAAGGAATACTAGTCTGCTGCAAGGGGGCATATGGCCGACATGAGAAAATATCTAAATGCATGGACTGTTGCTGTGCCTTCTGAAACTGCAGCGAACCAAATAAGCACATATAAGCCGACTAACACGCATTACTACAAGTCTACAACGCATACACGCAGGACGGCTAATACTTTTTTTTAAGGCAGGACAGCTAATACTTTGTCCTAGTACGTACAGTGAGATAGTAGGGTCAGTGCAAGGATTTCTGCTATATACAATACTAGTAGCATAAGCGCGGCGCCACATCGCGTTAGCTACCGTAGGGACCGAAGTAAAAGAGACGGTAGTTCGCGGGAAAGTTTTTTTTAAAAAAAAAATCAAGAACACGTGCGTAATTTTAGCAAAACCGAAGGTCTTTTTGCAAAAAAACTAAGGACTATAAGCATCTATATGTAACTAAATGAGGACCTATACGTAATTTTGGAAAACTATGAGATGCTATCCTGCAAAGGATACGCAATTTCGGTGAAGTGAAGGAGTGTTTTCGGGAAAAAAAAACCTAGTAGAGATTTTTTTACGAGAACCGAGGATCTTTATGCTATTTTGGAAAACTTAGGGGGTTTTCGTAAAAAATCTGACATGGCACGGGTGGGACCGTGGGAGGCCGGGAACTCCACCGGCTTTGTTTTACTGATGATGATGATACTGAGTGCATGAGTGATACAAGTCTTTGCACGGTGCACTTTATAGGGAGACTCTTTCCCCTCTTCTTGGATATGATCTTAATCCCAAACAAAAAAGTACAAACTAATCTATTGAGAAACCAAGCAAATCAATCAGTGATCCACGCCTTTATGATTGTTTATTGTTACTTCTATTACCAAATTCAGCTTGTCAAAAGGGCCGTTGTCCCATTTCAGCCAAATCGGCGCCGGGAGCTGGTGATCACACTTTCACACCCAACTAATGAAGAAACGTGGGTCCAACCACGCGAGGACCAAACGCTACGTATGAGACGAGAGATAGCTACACCACCGTTGACACTTCAACGGCAGGAGCAGCTAATATGGCGGCCCACATCACTGACTGTGAAGGCCACATATACTTTTCAAGGTTCTCTTTTCTGTAACTGCTCGTGTGGAGCAGGAGGTGATCAGATCCTACCCTCCAATGTCCATATATACGTCCCCTGCAAAGGCTGCAATGCAGCAGCCTCCCTGCCTCCTTACCACGTAGAAACGAGCTCTTGAGCACGTAGCAGAGAGCCTCCAGCGATGGCCTCCGCTGCCCTCCCAGAGGCCGTCGAGCCCAAGAACAAGGGCAACGTCAAGTTCGCCTTCGCCTGCGCCATTCTCGCTTCCATGACCTCCATCCTCCTCGGCTATGGTACATACATACTCAGAACGCCATAATGTGTTGCATATAGTAAACTTCGTTTTGCTTTGCATGGGCTCATGTACACCGTTTGTCTTTGCAGACATTGGGGTGATGAGCGGGGCGTCGCTGTACATCAAGAAGGACCTGAAGATCACGGACGTGCAGGTGGAGATCCTGATGGGCATCCTGAACCTCTACTCGCTCATCGGATCCTTCGCGGCGGGGCGGACGTCCGACTGGATCGGCCGGCGGTTCACCATCGTCTTCGCGGCAGTCATCTTCTTCGCCGGCGCGTTCCTCATGGGCTTCGCTGTCAATTACGCCATGCTTATGTTCGGCCGCTTCGTGGCTGGCATCGGCGTGGGCTACGCGCTCATGATCGCGCCAGTGTACACGGCCGAGGTGTCCCCGGCGTCGGCCCGTGGCTTCTTGACGTCCTTCCCGGAGGTGTTTATCAACTTCGGCATCCTCCTCGGCTACGTCTCCAACTATGCCTTCTCCCGCCTCCCGCTCAACCTCGGCTGGCGCGTCATGCTCGGCATAGGCGCGGCGCCGTCCGTCCTGCTCGCACTCATGGTGCTCGGCATGCCGGAGTCGCCCAGGTGGCTCGTCATGAAGGGCCGCCTCGCGGACGCCAAGGTCGTTCTGGAGAAGACATCTGACTCGCCAAAGGAGGCCGCGGAGCGCCTTGCCGACATTAAGGCTGCCGCCGGCATCCCTGAGGACCTCGACGGCGACGTGGTCACCGTGCCCAAGAAAGGAAGCGGCGAGGAGAAGCGGGTGTGGAAAGAGCTCATCTTGTCCCCTACCCCGGCAATGCGGCACATCCTTCTCTCGGGGCTCGGCATCCACTTCTTCCAGCAGGCGTCGGGCATCGACTCCGTCGTGCTCTACAGCCCACGCGTGTTCGAGAGCGCCGGCATCACCGACGAAAAAAGCCTCCTCGGCACCACCTGCGCCGTCGGGGTCACCAAGACGCTCTTCATCCTAGTGGCGACCTTCCTCCTCGACCGCATCGGCCGGCGGCCACTGCTGCTGAGCAGCACGGGCGGCATGATCATCTCCCTGGTCGGCCTCGCGACAGGGCTCACCGTCATTGGCAACCACCCGGACGCCAAGATCCCCTGGGCCATCGGCATGTGCATCGCGTCCATCCTTGCCTACGTCGCCTTCTTCTCCATCGGCCTCGGCCCCATCACGTGGGTGTACAGCTCCGAGATCTTCCCGCTGCAGGTCCGCGCGCTGGGCTGCGCCCTCGGCGTGGCGTCCAACCGCGTGACCAGCGGCGTGATCTCCATGACCTTTCTGTCGCTGTCCAAGGCCATCACCATCGGGGGCAGCTTCTTCCTCTACTCCGGCATTGCGGCGCTCGCGTGGGTGTTCTTCTACACCTACCTACCGGAGACCCGCGGCCGGACGCTGGAGGAGATGAGCAAGCTGTTCGGCGCCACAGACGCGGGCTCGGAAGCAGACGCCGCCGCGAAAGAGAACAAAGTGGAAATGGCCACCACTACTTAACTAATGCAAATTATCAAAGTTATAGCGAAAACTTGTGCTGTATTTGGCTAGCTGCCACCGTGCCATAGGAGGTGAAGTAACGTGGGAAGATTCACTGATCCGGTGCTGCTGGAGAGCGACGTCAAGCACTCAAGCTCCAGCTCGAGACTTTTAAAGCTCCTTAAAATATTGAAGTACATGGATTTTATTTTGCGCTTTGGTTTGTCCATAGAGGTTGTGAGCTAAGTATTGGGAGTGGCCAATGCCAATGCCAATGCCGCCGGGCTTGGGCTAAGCGTGTAGAGGTCAGTCACGTAATCTATCTATCTATTATATTATTAAATTATATCATTAAAGCAGAAACAAAAGAAATCACTACGTTCATTTTTAAGGGGCAGAAATTTCCACATTAATCGAAAAAAAGAAAGATTCACACCGTTGATCATGATAGGTCCATATTACAACAGTTGAGATTGATCCTCAACAGGTACAAATTACCAGAGAAAAAAGAGAAAGATCTACACCTTCAATTATAGTGAGTCAAATTAATCAAATTGCTCTGAGAAGTCCATAACAAATACAACTCTCATATTATGGAAGAATAACAAAGAGTTGTAGAGTTGTATTACAAAACCTAGATAAGCACATGTTCTATACACATTGATGAATAAAAAAGAAGAAACAATAGGATCGTAGAAACAAACAAGCTAGCGGTTGAACGTTCACGTCTGCGAAACCTGATTGCCGTTCATTGCTTCTCAAAGCTCTGGCTGCTCTGCCCAGGCAGTGGCCTCAAGAGGTTGAGCTGCCGAGCACAGTCACAATGCCGACGCCATCGAGGACAGGCACATCTGCCGAGCACAGTCGCAATGCCGACACCATCGAGGACAGGCACATCTCGAGTGAAGTCGTGGTGTCGAGGGGCAACACTGACAAAGGCAAGGGATGGTGCGGTTGTGCGGCGTCAACTAGCAAGGGACGACACTGTGTGCATCGTCTATGGGAGTCTGACGCTGGGTCGAGCGATCATGGCCGCTTGGAGGACGAAGGAGAGATGGATGTTAAACTCTCGCATTCTTACTAAGCAATTTGAAGTGGTTCCCTTATGCTTCAGGATGAAGAAAGTATCCCAATTCCCATCCAATCAATACTCATCAAGCGGTAGAAGTGGCAAGCTAAACCTGAGCATGGAGTACAGGAAGGGGATATTTAATTTGCTTTTGCTTTTGAGTTCTTAGGCACAGAGCAATGGCGACTGTCGAGGGAAGATGAAGATGAATTTAACAAGGTGACATGGCTCACCAAATGCCAGCCATCTGATTTAAACAAACCATGGATTTAAGAATTCAAAGGTAGAGGATGCGTCACACAATTGGCGTTAGCTAGCTCGATGCCAATTCGTTGGTTCCTCTATACATGATCTGCCAACCTTATTTCTTTAATCTAGAATTCTAGATCAATTTTGGACTACGATTACACGACTCCGATTAACTACGACTATTTCTCAGGAATAAATTTATCGGCGGAGCACAGCCTAATCAAAGATTCTCTTGCCATACTAATTTGGTTTTCCTTGGTTTAAACCCTGTTTGGAATGCAAATATTTCTTAGGAATTTTTCAAAATTTTTACATTAAGCAGTTCAATTCCTACAAAAATTCATGCAAATTTTCTGTTTAGAATGGAATTTAATAGGAATTAAGTTCAAATAACTCTATTTTTGTGCATTATCAAGGTATAGAGTTTATAGAAAACCATAAAGACCATATCTATTATTCAAACTCAACTGGAACTACATTCCGGCCGAATGGTCACATTCTGTCCTTCCATAGGTTTCTCCGAGTCCTTCATCAAGCCCTAGAATTTAACACACACTCTCTCATCACAATTCCTTTTTGCATCGTGAAGCATCTAATCCAGAATGTTATCATTTAGCCTATCTAAATCGGAACCACAATCGACATGATTATTCGGCGGTATATCATTGACTTCATCGGCGATGTCATTATTATTACCTTCTTGTGTAATCTGCTTTTCACCATGACTGATCCAACATGTATACCCCCTTTTGAAACCCCTTCAAATCAAATGTGCTTCAATTTGTACTCGGCTCTTAAACATCTTTAGACTATCGCAGTCAATGCATGAACAGTACATATATTCCACCCTCTTATTCAACATATCCTTCTTGGTAGCTTTTATAAAAGCAGAAATACCATTAATGTACTCTTCACTCACACGATTCCCAACGTATATCCAGTTTTGGTCCTACGTCACGCATATAACAATTTAGTATTACATATTCAATAAATTAATTACTATACTATATATATATACAATCTAAATTAAGTAGCTATATGTAGCAATAATAATTAATTGAATTGAATTAAGTAGAAATAAACTATGAATTGACTAAACTCTAAATCATGCTAGACGTACAATTATCTTCTCTCTACATCAACCTAGCTAGATCAACCATCTTCAATTCTCCTTTCACAAAAAGCTATAAATGTTAATTATAATGCAATTACGAATAAATTACTAACCATAGGTTGTCAAAACTTAGTAGATCTACAATTACTCTTGCCAAATAGTCTCCTTTCACCAAATCGCCTCAAAGCCCTAGCTCCAGCTCAAAGCAGCAGCGTAGATCTGGAATTTAAGACAGAGGGACGATCGGTCTACGCGCAATTAATACAGTGGAATTATCACATACGGTTTTTTTTATACAAACCGTATGTGAAGTATCACAAACGGCTCAAATAAAAAAATCGTCTGTGATATTTGAAAATATCACAGACGGTTCTTATCACAAATGGTTTTAACCATAAATCGTCTGTGATATTTCCTCTTCACAGATAGTTTTTAGGGATAGCAGCAGCACAGACGGTCTTTAAACTAAAACCGTCTGTGATTATATTTAATACAGACGATTTTGAGTAACCGTCTGTGATGTGGCGTCTAATATACGGCTTTTTTAAAGTAGTGAATTACGAGAAAAGATAGAAGACACACGGTTTGGTGGGGTAGCCGACGTGTGAGGGATTATAAGTTAAGGTAATTCATCCATGGTGCATTAGTGTATGCATGAGCAATATACTCTAATACCATCTAAACTAATAATCTTGCCATACATAATCAATATATCGCTTTGAAATTAAATAGAGGTATATGTGCATACATATATATTGGAAAAGAGTAAGTAAGATAGAAGAATATGGACATGCAGCTACATGATCTCTGTATGATGGAGAATGTCTATGTTTTAAAAAACCTCAATCCATTAAACTCATACTTCAATTACATTTCGCAAGTTATATTTTTCTTTAAATTATTATTATTATTTTTAATGTTTATGGTGTATTAAAATCTTAAATAGTTTATAAAATATGTAAATATTTTTTTAATATTTAAATTATATTATTTAGTATTAAAAACTTTAAAATAAATCTAGCCATATGCACGACACAACACTAGTTAAGATGTAACCAACCGTACCTCGCTGCGTGGGGTCAAGTGCGAGGTTTGGTTAGAAAATTGGTGGTGGTTCAAGTAGTCTGCCGAGCGAGTCAAACGAGCCACAGAAAAGACTTGGACGTACTTCGATCGTGCGGTGATTACGGGTCCTTTCTAAATGGTGAGGGTTGGTTACCGGCTTACCGCAGCAATTTAAAGTTAATCAATTCACTCACGGGATCGGAATCTTCAAAGATGTAAGATCGGCATGGCAAAACAGACGTGTAAGGTGATATTAATATTTTTTTAACTATTTATCAATCTTTCAGAGCATCTTCAGTAGGAGCTCTCAAATCAAGGCCCCTATTTTTTATTTGAGCGCTCTCCTAACATTTGAGAGCTTGATTTTTTTTTGCATCTACTCCAACAGTAGCTCTCAAATCAGGGTCCTCAAATTCATCCTAATAGACACTGCCATGTGGGACTCATTCATCATCCTAAACCAAAATTTGAGGGCTGAGAACAAAAACACAGGTCCAGCAGGGCCCTACTCAGGCCCTCAAAAGTAGGAGCCTCCTCCAGGGTCCCCAGGAATGAGGGCTTGATGGGTGAATTTGAGGGCCTCCTACTTTTGAGGGTCTGAGTAGGGGCCCTGCTGGATCTGTGTTTTTGTCCTCAGCCCTCAAATTTTGGTTTAGGGGCTTGTTTGAGGGCTCTGCTGGAGTTGCTCTCACTCTAATAACTATAAGAAACTATGAAGATCAAAAACAATAAATTCTAAAATTTGTTGTACTATAGCAATTTCAGCCCCATGAACAGAAAATCCGGCACTGATCCGTAAATCCAAAAAACTTGAAACTTGAATCAAGACTACCATAACCTTAGGAAACTATCCCAACCAAAAATCATGAAAGAACTTGAGAGAACTGAGATTTTTTTCGTTTGTGAAGCTCTGTTGCATTAAAATCGGGCTAAAATCTAAAATTGAGCTAACTCTCAAACCAAAACACTAAATTATTTGAAATTTGATATGCATCTTCTCTAAGATGTCAGCTATAACCCCCGACCTAGGTCACCAAATCATCACATGACTTAAATTTTCTAAAATCATCTATTTCTGCAAGTTGTTAAAAAAATCTATAAATTTACAAATTTTAAATTTTCTTCTTTTAAAATAAAAATGATTCATAATATAGATCTTCTGACATAGTCCTTCAAAAAAGCGTATGAGCAGCCACCAAACGTGATACGAAGTTTAATTATTAGCGCTTGAGCGTCTTCAAACAGCCAGCGTACTATACTGATTAGAATTTAGAGTAGACTACCTAATAGTTTACGATTGTGTCCTTGTGGCGATGCATGCGCATTGATAATTTACATCTTTGTCATGCTTGGCGCTGCCATGTGATGGACTTCGTATTGTACGCTTTCGACATCCGTGCGGAGCCGAGGAGTCTGGGCTTGTTACAGGGTAGGCCGAGTAGTTTAAACAAAATTCAAGCGCCCCGCTCCGACTCGGAGCTGACCATTTTGCCATGCGAATAGCACAATATCAAAACCATCTCGTGTTCTCGCCTGCACTACTTCACAGTAGAGTTCACCGGTTGCCACAATGGCCGCAGGCCGCCGCAGCTGCCTACGAGCGTCGGAACTCGGAAGCGTTCCGCAACGCCGGGTGATGGGAATCCCTACGGCGGCACAGCCGAGTTCTTCTGTTAGTTCTCGAGTGTTAACTCCAAGGAAAATGACTATTGACATCAACCGCTTAAATTATTGTGAGGAATGAGATACAATTTCTTGCCGTTACTCCTCTGCAGCAGTAGCGGCTAAGCGAATCTTGCAACGTTACATCAGCCCTATGCCAGTATGCCACAGTGGCAACTGGTTGGTGCTTTGTTCCTAGTTTGTCGCCATTACCACCACCTTCTCTTCCGTGGCCGTGCCTTCTGCTTCCAAGGCCGTGCCCGTCATGCCGAACAGCTTGCCCATCTCCTCCAGTGTCCGGCCACGTGTCTCCGGGAGGTAAGTGAAGAAGAACACCCACGAGAGCGCGGCGAACCCGGCGTACATGAAGAAGCTGCCGCCGATGGTGATGGCCTTCGACAGTGACAGGAATGTCATGGAGATCACGCCGCTGGTCACACGGTTGCACGCCACACCGACCGCGAAGCCCAGCGCGCGCACCTGCAGCGGGAAGATCTCCGTGGTATACACGCCCGTGATGGGGCCGAGGCCGATGGAGAAGAACGACACGTAGGCCAGGGTGGACGCGATGCACAGGCCGACGGCCCACGGGATCTTGTCGTCCGGGTGGTGGTCCACGATGGTCAGGCCTGTCCCAAGGCCGACGAGACAGACCATCATGCCACCAGCGCTGCTCAGCAGTAGCGGCCGCCGGCCGACGCGGTCGATCAGGAACGTGGCCAACAGGATGACGAGCGTCTTGGTGGCGCCCACGGCGCATGTGGTGCCGAGGAGGTGGTTTTCGTTGGTGATGCCAGCGCTCTGGAACACGCGTGGGCTGTAGAGGACGACGGTGTCGATGCCCGACGACTGCTGGAAGAAGTGGACGCCGAGCGCCGAGAGCAGTATGCGCCGCATGGCCGGGGTAGGGGACAGGACGAGCTCTTTCCACACCTGCATCTCCCCGCCGCTACTTTTTTTGGGCACGGTGACCACGTCGCCGTCAAGGTCCTTTGGGATGCCGGCGGCATCCTTGATGTCGGCAAGGCGCTCCGCGGCCTCCTCTGGCCCGTCGGAGGTCTTCTCTAGCACGGCCCTGGCGTCCGCAAGGCGGCCCTTCATGACGAGCCACCGGGGGGACTCGGGCATGCCGAGCACCATGAGTGCGAGCAGAACGGACGGCGCCGCGCCGATGCCCAGCATGAGGCGCCAGCCGAGGTAGAGTGGAAAGCGCGCAAAGGCGTAGTTGGAGACGTAGCCGAGGAGGATGCCGAAGTTGATGAACAGGTCCGGAAAGGAATTGAGGAAGCCGCGGGTGGACGCCGGTGAGATCTCGGCGGTGTACACGGGCGCAATCATGACCGCGTAGCCTATGCCGACGCCTGCCACGAAGCGGCCCGCCATGAGCATGGCGTAGTTGACCGCAAAGCCCATGAGTACGGCCCCCACGAAGAAGATGGCGGCAGCGATTACGACGGTGAAGCGGCGGCCGATCCAGTCGGTCGTCCGCCCCGCGGCGAAGGATCCTATAAGACAGTACAGGTTCAGGATGCCGATCAGGAGCTCCAACTGCACGTCCGTGATCTCCAGATCCTTCTTGATGTACAGTGCCGCTCCGCTCATCACCCCGAAATCTGCAGTGTCAGAACAATATACGTCCATACGTGAACCCATGCAAAGCAAAATAATTTGTAGATGACGACAAGAAAAATATGTGCACCATAGCCGAGGATGATGCAGGCCATGGAGGCGAAGACGGCACAGGTGAAGGTGTACTTGACGTTGCTCTTCTTCTTGGGCTCGACTGCCTCTGGGAGTGCGGCAGATGCCATCGTTAACACTTGCTTAGAGAGGTGCAGTCGCACCTGCAGAAAACCACTTGATAGATGGTCTAATGAATCGATGGCCTAGTATCTAGTGAAGTGTTGCATAGTAGTTATATAGACGGGGCCGGAACCATGAGTTGGCCGATTTTAGATCCTCTGACGTTGGCAAAGGAATGACAGAGTGATATTAGGTGAATCTGAGTAACAGTATTTTGTACAGTATGCTACAGTAATACAAAACTACTTTAACGCTACAGTGATCGATCTAGATCGTTGTTTTTTCATCAGACGGTTCAGATTCACACAAAGTCACTCTGCCTTTTCCTTGCCAACGTCAGAGGATACGCTTCCGAGTTGGCCACGCCCAGGCTGAAAACATGACGGTCTAGAAGGCCAGAACTAGTGACAAATTGCACCCAATGACGTATGCAACAAGCTGAGTTTAGTACAATAATTGATATGTCACTATATGAGAATTAAAGAAAACTGTCATTGGCAAAGACCCTACGCAGCATTAGTGCAGCACAAAATGACAGATCATTTCATACTAGCCGCAGCCGGCCGGCCGAGACTAGTGAGATATCAATTATTGCCCCGTAGCTTCTAAAGCTAAAAGCTGTTTAAAATATGTTGCTTTCTTAATGTGATTTTTTCCTCTTTTTATTTTTTATTTCTTTTTCTTTTGTATTATCTATAGAGATATAATAATATTTTTCTTTTTTAATTAAATACATCAAAAACTAATAGATATTACAATATCATTTTAGACAAAAGCAACAGTACGTTTGATTATGTCCAGCGGAGGAATCAGGATTTGGTTACGCCCCAGGCTAAACTCTAGCAATGTAGAACTAACGCTGATTTATACCCATACCACGGCATAACAAAAGTAGGCTCCAAATACTTGGGTTTAGACCAAAGACTTTTTTTTTTGCTGTTGGTAAACTAATACAAGAAGCATAACAAAGTCAAGCTTTCAAAAGGCCACATATAAGTCATCTAAGATGAAAAATATGCAAGATCAAACAAAAATGACGTGTACCAAACTATGGACTAAACTTCTAGCAAAGTTTTAGCAAACTGGGGACAACATCATATTGATATATAAGTAAAGATATGAAAAAGTCAGACATTGACAAAAGACAAAAGCAATTACCTCGTTTTATGCAATTCCATTATCTTTGCCTGCACGATGAAGACAATCAAAAAAATATAAGGACTCTGAATAGAATAGCTCAATAGCTCATGCTCGTATTTGAAGTATGGTATTGTAGTGCAATTCACTGGGATGTTTGTTAGTCACTAACAATGCTAGGAGCATAGGATCACTACAAGTCTACAACTATAGGAAGTGTGAGCTGGATATTCATCTTGTATTCTTGTTATATGCTGGTAGATATGCAAAATGTTCACAAAAATGTAATGGTCCATGATGTGCTGATAGATGCTCACATTATTGATATACTCAAAAATATATGGGGTGAAATTAGATGAACAATTATGAATATTACATTCTAGCCATCACCTTGAAAAAATAGATAGGGAATGAACTACTGCTGAAGCGAACTGTTGTGGAAATGAAACACCGATAGGTTGATGCAAAAGAGAAACAGTGAATATTTCACACTTCGGTTTAAAGACTGGATATTGCATGCACCATACTTTGTCTCTAAGAAACAAAGGTTATACTTAGTGCAAGTCCAAGTCATAGTGAATGCTTCAATGAAGTTCTCTAATGCTTTTCCCAAGATCAAGAACTCAACATCAGAGCATACCAGCTACAGAACTGCTTTTCCCTTTGCTTTGATCTTTGCCTAGAACCAGAATCCTGTGAGATCATATCGATCCCTCCTCCTCCACCCACTACAAGTCATAGTCTACAACAAACAATCAAGTAAGCTAAATAAGCTAGAGCAATAAACAAGTAAATCTTAAGAAATAACTAGCAAATCAGCTCCTGAAATCCTTGCCTCGCCAGTAGCCGATGAGTTTAAGTTGCTCAACCTTGAGGAGAGGGCTTTCCATCATTTCATTTCTGATTCAAAAGCTTTCCCTGTAGAAAAACAGGGAGGATTTGAACTTTCAATAGAAATTCCAAAGATTCAAAAGATTCCAACCTGAATTTGAAAGGGTGTCCGAGGCTTTGTTCAGCGAGGTGCGCCTGCACGGTGGTCGGCGGTGGCGGCGGGGGGTACGACGCAAGAGCGTGTGGTTTGGTGGCGCGCGACGAGGCTTTAGGAGCCAAAGCCGGAGGTACCACAGGCAGGCGGAGGCTCACTTAGCAAGGGCACCGGAGGCGCAGATCCGCGAGGGTGGCGGTTGGCGGACCGTGGTGTCGCCGCGTCGAGAGTGAGGGGCGAGGGCAGTGGCCAGCGGATTTGCTGCCCGCACAGGCGACATCGGCGGCCGATGCGCAGATGAAGGCGGCGCCACGGTGGCCGGCGATGGGGGCGCGGTTGCGTCGCACGGATCGGGATTCAGGGGCTGACCGGCTGGCGACTGCGGTCTAATGGGAATTAGGGTTTCAAGTTTCGCTTTGTCACTTTGGTGGGCGCGTATGCTTCCATACGCCTGGGCTGCGTATGCTTCCACCGCCTGGCTCCCACCGCTTGGGCTCCCACCGCCTGGGCTGCGTATGCTTCCACCGCCACTGGGATGCCGTCTACCGGGCTGATAATTTTAGGCCTCGGGCTGGACTCCTATACCAAATAAATTATGAAGGCAATACTAAAGAGCATAGCACTAGTAGTATCACTGGGCCTCGGGCTATAGCCTACCCAGCCCGAGGCCTAGTTCCGCCCCTGGATTTATGGAGAAAATTGATGATTTGCCATCTTCAAGAATGGGCTTCGAACTTTTGCCACTCTCAACGTTGGCTTCGCAAAAATACCATGTAGTACATTAATCTCTTGATTAGTATGTCATTTCATCCCTTTAATTCATTTTCTTTTTCTTTTTCTAATTTCAGGGACTGGAAAAGACCCTTCTACCCCTGGCTAATTTCTCACATAGATGCATGGAGGGATTTCGATCGAGAGCTGAAGCGTCGCGCGCCCTTCCGTCCGCCGCCCTTCCCCTGCGCACACGCGGCCGGCTTGCCCTCCCGCGGTCAGGTCGCGGCGCGCATTACTGAGGGAGATCGCCGGGTTGGCTCACGAGGCGCTGGTGCTGCTCACCGACAGCCTCCCCGACGACTTCGACTGGAGAAACGATCAACGGTGCAAAATTGCTTAAAAGAACACTGCGGACAACTGATCTCCAGAAACAGATGAACACTTCAGAATTGCTAATACTTAAACAGTTTAAATACAGGCGCTAACTAAACGGTACAAAGTGCTACAAGCTTACAGAGTAGTATAATGCATCAAAGGCATCAAGGTAACACATTGACTGATTCCTGTTTATTTGGTCCAAATAGTGTATAGTACAGCTTAAAAATGGGGCTCTTGCCACAGTAATGTACAAAGGCGGATGGAGCAGAGAGTTCGCTATATCTCAAACAGATTCGCGCCGCCATGACGCTAATTCACAACACGGTTGACGATCTCGGCGAGGAGGGCTCGGCAAGCGAAGGGCAAAAAATTGGAATTAGAATGTCGGGACAGATCTGGAGTATATGTAGATACGACGCAGCAATTTGTTCTCCGGTATCGCTTTTGGGTTTTCTCCACCTTTGCCTTGATCTTACGCTCGATGACCGCCTTCTCGGTGTCGAGGCTGAATATCTGTTGAGGGCGTGCATGTTCTCGGCGTTTCATCGAGGGTGCGGTGTCGCCGCCGTCGCATCTCGTGTCTTTGCAACGGCCGTGGAGAAGCTTGTTCACTATGCCGTCTTGAGCTCCTCGATGGATCTCCTCATTTTCTTGGTCGAACGTCCTCGCCGATCTTCTGCAGCACTTCTCAAGCTCAAGCCCGATCACACAACGTATGACCTCAGCTTCTTGATGGTAGGAACCATCTCCAGCGAGTCCCTCCATGCCTCAAACCGTTTTAGCTCTCGATCGAAATCCCTCCATGCATCTATGTGAGAAATTAGCCAGTGGTAGAAAGGTCTTTTCCAGCCCCTGAAATTAGAAAAAGAAAAAAATGAATTAAAGGGATGAAATGACATACTAATCAAGGGATTAATGTACTACATGGCATTTTTGGGAAGCCAACGTTGAGAGTGGTAAAAGTGCGAAGCCCATTCTTGAAGATGGCAAATCATCAATTTTCTCGAATTTATGCCACCTAGTCAACATCAATCTCAAAGAGCCTCCAGCGCGTGCGCGTACACGCTGACTGGCCCAACGTCAGCGTTCGAGCACGCAAGCCGGTAGCCGGCGCAAACTCCTTCTGGATGCCGTACCTCATGCAGAGGGCGTCGACCTCGTCCTGCGTGGCTGTGTGCGCAAAGATGAGGTGAAGCGCACGGCGGTAGGCCTCGTTAGCGCGGCAGCGGTGTCTTGCCGATGAGCTGCGATTAGATTCTTTTTAGGACTTGCGATTAGATAATAAATCCTCAAATAGTTTCTGAGTACAGTAATAGTGCATTCGTTGCCCAACTCTTGGGAGGTGTATTCTCCAAACGTTGCTGTGTAGATTTTATTTTTGTTACGAGTTTGTCAGCGTTTGTGCGAGAGAGACTATGAATCTATGATGACATAAGGTAATGAATTTGCAGGAGAAAAATAGCATCTTTAGGCCTTGTCTGAGAGTCCAAAATTTCCGGTCCATCGGCTCCTAAACAAGGCCTTACTAATATAGACTTGTGGTGTGGGCGTGTGGGCATCAGCAAAGGAGGATTGGTTCTTTGTAGCGGTATTAATCAAAAGTAACTGGATTGGAAATGAAACGATTAGCTGGAGCCTGCACATGGGTGTCGCCGTTGGCGATGTTGAGGTCCTCGACCTCGGCGGAGACGGCATGGTTCACTCGAGGAGAGGAGTCGCTGTTCTTGAGGAGGCCATCGCCATGGTGGTGGGGCTGCGGCCTAAGGATGAGTAGGAAGTTGGAGATTTTGTGCGAGAGTGGCAGCAGCCTGGTATGAGGAGGGCTTGTCATGGCTGCGCTTGCGATCGGCTGGGGAAGCGGCAGGGAGACCCAAATGGGGTCTGGGAGAACGCGGCAGCGACGATGGGCGACGACCAAGATGTGCCGACGCCATTCTTTTCCTTGCCTTGCCTGTCCTCTCCATGGATGAATGATCAATGGATGGAGAAGAGGAGGATTGATTGCTTTGAAACTGACGTTGGCTAAGTGGCAGAATCTCCCTACCCCAGACATTTTTCCACACGGCTGGAGGAGCAGGGGGGTGGGGCGGGGCGGTCACTTGTTTTGTGCGGTGTTCCTTTGTTTCCACGAGAGGGAGGAAGCGGCAATTAGATAGCAGATTCGGCTAGCCTACTAGGCTATGGTGCTGATTAGTGGGCTGCGGTACAGGCATGGAAGGCCAAGTTCGGGTCCTGTGAGGCCCTGGGCTGCGAGGTGGGTTGCCTCTTGTTTTCAGCAAGCAATCACATAAAACTTCAAGGGATGTAGTGGGCCACAGCCCACAGCTAGCCACTCCGTAGGCTGAAGCCCTGGCCTGGCTCCACCCCTATATATAGACATATGATGAAATACGACGATAGGGTCTTGTCGATGTCTTAATACTAATCTTACATATAATTTGTTCAGATTTGGGGGAAACTCTTAGCTCTAAGATCTGGTAATATAGAAGGAAAATACGGGAATTTTTATACAGGTTTGGGCATTCTCCTAGGAGAATATAACCCTACGTCCTGTATTGCTATTACTTAAAGAGGAAAATTACAAAGTGTGTAATGAGAAATGTCTTACACTATCCCTTGCTTGGATCCGCCTCCTCCCTACCTCTCTCCGACATCAACCTTTATATAGTGGATAAATGGTGGCCGTTGTCTTGCACCAAAAGACGTCCCAACGGTTCAGATGATAATCGTCTATTGGAAGCTATTGTTAGAGAGATATGAGGGCGGTTCACCATACAACGGTTCTTGTCAGAGAGAGATCGTGTTCGGTTATTAAAGATAAGCACACATTCTAATCGTCTTGGCAGGCAACTCTACGAGGCACTAGATAGGCTATTCGTAGGAAAGTCTACGACCAAGTTGTAGGACATCTTACAAGTACATGATCGTCGAAAGACTTACGACCAAAGAGTAGTCGCAGTAAGACTTACAACTATGGGATCGTAGATAGACTTACGACTAAGAAGTAGTCGCAGTAAGACTTACGACTATGTGGTCGTAGAGAGACTTACGACCAAGGAGTAGTCACAGTAGAACTTACGACTATGTGGTCGTAGACAGACTTATGACCAAGAAGTAGTCACAGTAAGTGTGACATCCTGAAAATTTTAAATTTGAAAATGTGAATTTCTTGAATTGTAGTTGCAATATATTCTATTGGAATTTGGATTTTGTGGTGTTTTCCGAATTTGGTTGAGATTTCCAATTTTAAGAATTCACAAAAGACAAAGACAAATAATAATAATTCTTAAAAGGAAATGTGCAAATAATAGAAAACTAAAAATTGAAAGCAAGAATCTGAAAAAAATGATCCAATATAAAAAGAGAGAAACCTAAGTTAAAATATAAAATCTCATTTTGGAAACAATGACATAAATAATAATAAAAAAACTCTCATTTGATAGTTAAAAATGTAAAGCTTGAATTCTAAGTGCCATCCAAAATCAGTAAATTCTAATGCAAGATAGAAGTTCAAAATCAAAAATTCAAAGTCTAGAAAACGATTAAGTCTATCTCTCCTTCCCTTCATTTTCCCTCTACACTCTATTACATGTGGGCCCCAGCCCTTTCTTTTCCCTAATTCCTCCTACCCCTTTTCCTTTTTCCTCCACCGCCACCGAACCTCCCACCTCTTCTTGCGCATGGGCCCACTCCTCCTCTCCTCCTCTCGCCCTTTCTTTTCTTCTCCGCTCCTCATTCGTTCTCACGCGCGGCTTCGCTCCGCGTCGGCGGCTCTGTCGAGCATCACGCATGCCACCGCAAATCCCGCTGTCGCCGCCCCGCCTCCTCTCGCGCGAACTACCCACGCCGCGCCCTCGGCGTCTCGCCGCCGCGCTCACGCCGCGCGCCACCTCGCCGGACCCCATTTCCCGCTCTGCTCGGGTCAAAGCCGAGCGACACGGCCGCACCGCGGCCATCACGCGCGCGGCACCATCTGCGTGAAACCCCAGATCCGCTGCAATCCCGCGCCGTCGCATCACCATGCCGACGCCATGATCGGCTGCGCCATTCCGCGGCCTCTGTCACCCGTGCCACGCCGCCGCTCGTTCCCGCTATAAATCCACATCCGTCGCCGCCGCACAGCCCTACTCCATTTGACGCCCCATTCGAAGAAATTGAACTCCCGGAGCTCCTAGCGCCGCTGGCGTGCCCTCTTTCTCCACCTCCGGCCGGCGAGGAATCAGCCGCTTGGAGCCATCCCAAGCCGATTCCTCGGAGCCAGAGTTTCCTCGGGGTGTCGCCTAGCTCCTCCCGCTGTCGGCCGGGCCTTTCCTCGCCTCCACGTCGCCGGCACCGTGAGTCCCTTTGAGTCACCACCGGCCTCCGCCGCTAGCTCTCCTCGGCACGTTTCCCGCTCGGCTAAGCTCACCGGTAAGCTTCCCGTGCCCTTCTCCAGCTCACGCCCCTCTCCAATCTCTCTCTCTCCCACCATGGCGCCGCCGCCCCCTTCCCACCCCGCCGCCGGCCGCCTCAAGCAGCTGCCCGCCTGCCTCGCCGCCGTTCCAGTCCCCGAGCCACCACCCCTAGCCTCCCTATCCACCCAGATGTCCATTTCATTGGTCGCCGCCTTTCCCCGGCAGCCCCCTCTCCGGCGACGCCGCCTTCTACCAGTGCCGCCGCTTCCCCTGTTTCGGCCGGCTGAGTGTTGTTGGGAGCTCAGTGCTGGCGATTGCTTCAATTAGATTGATTCCACCCAATATCACCGAGCGGGCAAGTGCCCAGTTGGCCACCAGCGCCTAATGCCTAGCACACTCACCTCAAGTCTTGGGTTCGAATCCACCTCAGCCTTTTTCATTCCTTTTTGCTATTTTGTATTCTTTGCTTGGTTCCAATGGAAGATAATTAAGAAATAGTCTATGGAAACTAATAAATTTAGAGAGGGCATAAAAACATTGTTTAAGACTCAATATTAAGTTAATAATCATGTATGAATAATTATTGTGCCTTTATTTATTTACTCTAAATCCAAAAATTTATAAAGGAATGTAACCCCACTAGTAAAAATATTAGTACTGATTATTGTGTTCATCATAGACCCAACTAAAAATGTAGACACCACCATTACCCTATTGCCGATCATCAAATCGTAAATGGTAGCTTTAAATTAGTACGATAGCAAAATATACTCATGTGTAGCGGGTTCAAGCAGTCATAAATAAATTAAGATTAAATTGTATCAGAAGCTAAGAAAAAGGGGTAAAATATCAATAACTTCCATAGTGCCTTCAGATTAAAAAGTAAACAGGTACCAAAATAAAATAGCCCTAGGTTGTCGGGCATTAAAATGACCTAACTAACCAGTATATATATTCTAAAATAAACATTTAAACAATAACGCGGGTAATTAGGGTCGTATAAAGTGCTGCATCCCAAGCTCTGCCCCGATAGCCGAGTTTAAACTAGAATTAGAAGTGAAGCTAAGCCTAATAGCAGCTAAAGTGTGAGCAAGCTAATAATAGTGCCCTTAATTGAATCTTAACACTAGCTTTAGTACATAACAGTAGTGAACATAATTGTATATATAACGACCCATATGAGTGGATCCTAATTCAACTTAATTTAGCCTAGCTATAAATGAAAATACATAAAATATGATAATGGGATTATTAAAGATTTATAGAATAAGTACAGATCTCATCCATCAATTTAGGTTGCCTTTACCATAACCTAAGTTGCAAGGGATGCATACCCAGCCAGACTCGTACTTCGATACATAAGTCTACCCTAACTTATGGAACCTCCTTGATAAATACAAAAATAATAAAAGAGGTTATTAATAAAAAGATCGAACCTCGTCTTTCTCCAATCGGTTATGTTTGGCCACTTCTTTTCCTAAGTAAATAACCCCTGTAGATACTTCCTCCTTTATGATCCCTTATTATCCTAAAATTTTCCCTCACGGTAAAGCTATTCAGATAACTCGTTCTCTCACTCAAACCCAGCTACTGCTGTGTTTGCAACACACTAAACCAAATCATCCTCCTATTCTCAAACCATAATAAATGCATAATTTAAAGTAAATCGGGTATTTAAAGTATTTGGATTTATTTGGATCTTTTGAGTTATTTGCCTTTACTTGTATTCAGTCATTTAGCGTGTAGCTAGATAGTGGAGTCCTGAAGAATCAAAGGATCAGGCGTGATCAAGAGCGAAGCGAAGATAAAGACCAGAAGCCCAAAAGAAAGCTATGAACGAGCTCAAGATCGCGGTAAACCGCGCCAGGCGAGTCAATACTTTGATCATGTTGAACCTACATTTTCTGCAAATTACCTTGTTTTAAATTAACAAAATGCATGCTGTTATTTTTATGCAAATACATGCTAAACTTGATATTCTAGTTATATGCCAATGTTTACCTTGAATAGTATTACCCCTCCTTTGGAATGATTGAATGTGTAAACCTTGTCGCCCTAGCAAAAGTATAATACTAATATTTCGAAAATAAGTCCCTAATGATATGCTATGCTTAGTGTTGCATTAATACTCAGGGGGCGCTGAGATGCCTCATACATCATGATCGCTTTTAATGATGAGAAAATGGTTTGGGCAGTCATGGTGGGAATGACTGGTATATTTGACATGACTATTTTATACCCTCAAAATCCCCAACATGCTTAAATATCTGGGCGGATGGTTCGGGGGTGTGGTGCAGGTGTGCACGAGAGTGTGGTTTGTGGTAGAACCGTCCAGATACCACTAAGGACTGAATCTTGTCATGTCAACCCGTGTAAGCAGTACAACCACAAGTCATGTAAATTACAACTTGGCTTAGTAGAATTACCGGACCACGAAAGTCATCCTTCGGGAGGCGGTGTGAGGATGTGCAAGCGGCGATGCGTGTGACGGCTTGAATGGGACACCGATGGAAGGTGAAGTTCTGCTGTGGCGGGCTAGCGAGGGTGGGGAGCCACCGCTAGGCGTTCGAAGGAGGACATCCCGCTGCGTATGGGACCCACCGCAAGTGGGAACGACCCATAGGGTGAAATGATGGAAAGGGCGAGGTATTTTGAAAAGTCATTTGATGGTGCGCTCAACCACATGACTAAGGAATCGTGTGGGGCAATGGGTTGATCGTCTCTTGTGGTGAAAGTGTACAAACTCTGCGAGTCAAAACTATTCGAATAAGCGTGCCCACGGTCAAGAGCGGACATGGGAACTTAACCGGATATAGTTCTGTTTATAAAATATTGAAAATCGGGAATGAAAAAGTGGAAGGGCGATGGATCGCTGGTTTGGAATTGTCACAGGTGTCGTCGATGGTAAGTTAAGCGGCTATAACGTGAAGAATTGCTATATGGTGCAGATGCCATGTAGCGGTGGATGGAATCGGATCGATATTATCTTGCATTCTGAACATTATGCTTTTGTTCAAAATGCTAGGTCTTAGGAATTTTATATAATTGTATTCAAAAGCACTCTTCGCAAAATAAAATAACCCGAGCCTTCCTTTGATTAGCCATACATGTTATATCTTGCATTATGTGTGTTGGCTCGCGAGCACGGTCTGAGTCTTGGCCTTCGCTTTGCGACAAAATTGAGTCAAGAGTTACATCACCGCGCCTCAGCAACAAGGTTGGACAAGATGGCGAGAAGATGAAGATGTCAAGAACTAGGCGCGAACCTCCGGTTGGTGCTGTGGGCATGTCTGAAGGTCCCACCTGTGTGCTTTGTTCTTCCGCTGCTGCAACTTATTGATTTCGGCCTAATCGGCCCATGAGTAAGTCTACTATTATATTTATATTTCCGCATGATATGTACTTTGATATTCGAATCGTAGCGTGTGTACTATCTCATGATCCAGGAATAGTGCGATTAAACACGATGATTCCGGATTATAAAATCAGATCCGATTTATGAGATTTATGACTATATGACAACCGCTTCTCATTGGAATTCGACACCTTCGATGAGTCTCGAGCCATAATATCACCACCATAGGCTTCTAAACATCGCATTCTATGCATTGTTCACCTTGCTAACTTCGATAAACCACTGTATCGCTACCACCCATCATCCCCTTCCTTGTGACCAGCAGTGCACTACCATGCCCACCATGGAACTCCTTCTGTTCCCACTGTTCCGATGCAAGTTATCAAACGTAGGCCGTGTCACATCGTGTTCCTAGTCGTTTCCGTAGTTCAATGCCATTCAATTGAAGTCAAACCGCTACTGTTGTGGAGGTCATGCATGTCTTCCTCAACTCTGGCTAAACTCTTTCACCACCAAAATTTGCCTCCTCTGATGAGCTTCTCCACCCTTAATCCACCTCACTAGTTTAGAACCTTCACGTTCTATTCCGTTCTCCCTTCGTCCTCGTCGAAAATTCGTTGGAGCACCACTGCCCACCGTCCTCCTCCACCTCGACCGCCACCTCACCGCAGCTGGTTCTATCGTCCGCCTTTGCCTCAAAACCTAGGGTTTTGCGAAATTTACCCACGCGTGAAAACATAGATGTAAGCATTTAGGCCAGGCCTGAAGCTGAATTCTAGGACCAGGCCGAGCTTAACAAATGTAGTCCAAGATCAGATAGAGCCAATTCCGGCCCAACGAAATCTGCCAGTGGCCCAACGCCGAGGTTAACCCAATACTCCCATGGGAGTATGGGACCAAAACCCTGATCTAGGTTTGCTGCCCAGAACCCGGATAAAGGAGCCCAATAAATGCTAAAGTCCAGCTCGTATTTTTATCAGAAAGTATAGAAACATTTTTCTTGGCCCGCTGGCTCCTATTTAGGCCTGCGCGGATGGCTTGTGTGCGGCCCTGCCGTCTGCGGGAGACAGGGGAGAGGGGCAGGGTCTGCGGCAGGGTGATGAACCTCAGGGGTAGCACGTACGCAGGCCGACGGGCTGCGGCCTGCGGAGTCTGTGGTGGAATCGGGCTGGGGCAGCTCGGGCGAGGCAACGGTGTTGGGCCACGAGGCTTTCAGCTGGGCCGCTGACGCTTTGGAGGACTGTGAACGACAGAACGAGGCCGTGCGGCCGGCATGGGCTTGCCTTTCCGGGCGGTGTGGCTTGGAGTTGGAGCATCATCAGCACAACTCTCCTGCGTTCGTGCGTTGCTTCGCTTGCCCGCCCAAAGCTGTGAGATGAGATCGTCGAGTGCAGCTACATCGAAATCGTCCAAGCAAGTCACGACCCAAAGGGTGCCAAACTAGGCCCCTGGGTACCCGAAATGTAAAGCAGGCACAACCGCCCGGTCCGCGCACGAGCAGCAGCCTCGTACCACCCGTGGCGAGCTCTCGGTTTCCCTAGCCAAAACTGCGTGCGGCACGCATGGATTCAAGCGTCAACGGCATAGTACCAGCACTAGCAGCAGATGCAGATCTCTACTCGCAACACGAGCCGGCGTGGTCGGCATGCAGACCGGTGAACACGAGTGAACCTCCGGACGGCGGCTGCCGCTGTCAGTGGCCGACACAGCGTGGAATCTCCAGGGGACAAGCAGACAAAGCAAGCCCGAAAACGCGTCGATGCGATGCGACCGTAGGTATCGGGTAATTGCGACAGCACCGCACCATGCCATCCATGGCAAAAAAAAAAAGTTTCCCTTGGTTTCACGCTGCCATGCTGTTCATGTCTGGGCTCCGGAATCCAGACGGATGACAACAGCAGTACAGGGTCGAGTCATGCGTGACTCGTATGGCAGGCACTTTTCATCGCAGGCTCTTCGTTTCTTGCTTAGAAAAAAAAGGTCAGGCTGAAAGGTCGTTGATACGGCGGAGCATTGTACAAAACCAACTGGAAGGAATAATCCAACATGCATGTTGACACGGAGAATCGAGAGAGATTTAGCTTGCAAAAAATTGGTAAGTTTAGTCAAAACTGCGCTATTGATCTTGTGGTCGTATGGCTTCCAATTGATGAATTGGCCACTAAGGTCAGTCTCAGTGGGAGTTTCATTTGCATTTAATAGGTTGCCACATAGGCATTTTTGATGATATGGCAACATTTTTAAGAAGGGAGAGAAGAAGTGAGTTTCATCTAGATGAAACTCTCTTGGCACGATTACCAACTCTATATGAGTCATGAAATTAAATGTCTATTAAACAATAGAATGAAACTATGCATTGAGGATGGATGTTCCATCCATGTTTCATTCTATTTTACATGATGTGGCAGTCTTGGAAACAACGCTATGAAACTCTCTACTGAGAATGACCTAAGCTCAGTTCACGTTTGATAAGGGAACTCGACGATTTGTTACCGCTTCTCATAGACCGAAGAGTCGCCGTAGCCTACCTGCTGTCCCATGGCGTGTTGCTCGTGCTTGTCTGTTTTAGCATAGTACTCCAATAGGAGCTGCTTCAGGTGGCTTAAACTTTTAGTTTTTAGCTTCCAGAAGTTAGAAGTAATTTGAAATACGTCGGTTTTCTATTTTAGTTTTTTTGTTTTTTCTCTTATTTATTTGCATTGTTTGTTAAAATATGATTGTGTTTTTATCTTTTTAATTTTTAATAATAATTTACAAAAATTTACTGTCATAATATAATTTCAACGAAGAAGAATAACCAGTTCAAAATAGGAAGCTAAACCTAGCAGAGCCAGACCACTCGTAGAGCATCTTACAGTTGGGGTCAAACCACTCGTCACATTGACCATGATGGGTAAGAAAAAAAAAGGGTTGACCACTCTCACCTCAACAACTAGCAACTTCTCTCGGCTGCAGGCTTTTCAGCCCTTGGTTTCTGTTTGGTACTGAGTACTGACAGTGCAACGGGTACATATTCTTAAGACGACTATTTTGGACTACATTGCATGCCATACTGCGATTTTTTTTATATACGACACTGTTTTATATCTGTATTTATAAAAATAATAATATGCCAATTATATTTGTAAAAATAGTGTTTTTTATCGTTCAATGGCCAGGCGACTACGCCACAAAGCTGACGCGTGGGTAGGCCGCTAGCAACAGGCAACCTGCCACCTCGCCACCAAACGGCAAGCAGCCTACAGCCCCATAGGCAGATGGTAGGTAATTAAGCTGGTTTCTTTTTCACGATAAATCTTTTCTGATATGGAAAAGCACAACTTTAGAAGGAAAGAATCGGCAATTGGATCAAAATCTCAATTCTAGAAATCAGAAGTTGATTCGCACCGTGTAAGGACCACGTATGTTGCCCATGACCCTTGCTCGTGCCTATAAAAGGAGAGAAATGGGTGCACATAGGGGAGAGGGGATGGACGCAGGGAGACATACGAACAGAGAAAGAAGAAGGCACACACATCAACACATGTCGACGGTCAAGACTCTGGCAAACTCAGGCACAAGGAGGAGAAGGCGGAGGAATCCAAGGAATCAATGCACGAGCCGAGGCCATGGCGTGCTATGCTCTAGATGGTAAAGAACTTTCCCTTTTCTCTTTCTTTGCTATCTAGCCGTTTTGCATGTCGATGGATGGCGGCGTGTCAGGAAGATTGTCAAATGCCACGGTCGTGGCCGACAATACTATCATTTAGGTACCTTGGAGGCCACCGTCGAGCAGTCCATGTCCACGATGAAGGGGCTGCCAAAATTGTTGATCACTCTTCGATCCCATGAGTTTAAAGCACAAAATTCCCCCGCCTTTACATGTGGCTCGCACTCCCGGCCAAGTGAAAGCATCTGGGCCCCTAAAAATATTGGTTTTGGTAATTAATGACATTATGTGAATATGAGATTAATTTGTGTGTTAAGTGTTTGAAAGGATTAGTCTCAAAGGCAACGAAAGAGGCACATAAAAGGATTTCACAAATATTCAAAGATCTCCAAGTCGACAAGATAAATAGTTTAGGGATCTTTTATTTTTACCGGTCTTGGAGAAAGGTTGGAAGACCGGATTATAGGTTAGATGCAGTACTATAAAAAGGGATCATAGTGAAATGCTTGATCATATGCTAATATGCCCCATGGATCAATTTAGAATCATGCATGCATTTAGATTTTAAAACTGAATCAAAATCATGCATTGTTAGAATTTTCGGAAGTACCGGCGTTCAAAGCGCGGAACTTCCAATCGGGCGAAAGTACCGGGCACCCGGGCGGAACGTTTTTTCCAGAGAGCGCCCGGAGTTTAAGTTAGTCTCTCGGAAATCGGAAGTACCGCGGGGTGAACGGCGGAACTACCTCAAGCGCGGAAGTTCCGGCCTCCATAGCGGAACTTTAATTCCAGAGAGCGCCCGGAGTAAAACTTAACATCTCGAAAAACGGAAGTACCGCGGGTTGAACTGCGGAACTACCGCAAGGCTGGAAGTACCGGACATGAGGGCGGAACTTTTATTCCAGAGAGCAACCTTTTTCAAAACTTGAACCCTCTGAGATCGGAAGTACGGGGAAAATATCGTAACTTCCGGAAGTACCGCGTTTTAACGGCGGTAGTACCGCACTCATTGACCAACGGTTGCCGACTCTCGACATAGCCGTTCGACGGTCGTAAATCGAAGTACCGCCCTCAACACTGCGGTAGTTCCGATTTCCCTGAATTTTCAGGATTGTTTAATGCAACGGTTATTTGAGGTTGGTGGGGGTATAAATTCGACCCCACCAGAACTTGTACAAGTTGTTGAACCCCCATTGAGCATTCTTGAGCATAGAGCAACCTCTCACACTTCACTTCTTCACTTTTGCATTCAATTGAGGTAGTTGAGCCAATTCAAGTGCATTGCATACTAGATTGATCCATTTGGCACTTGAGTGTGATCTAGCCGCTGTGGTTCATTACTCTTGGTGCTTGCCGGCACCTAGACGGCTTGGCGGAGGTTCCGGTGATCTTCTCAAGAAGATTGTGAGAAGGTCCGGAAGATTGTGAAGGCTCGGAGCTCGCCTACCCGGAGAGGGAAAGGGCTACCGCTAGTGACCGAGGTGATTAGGCTCAATTCGTGGAGCCGGTCCGATTCGTTCGGGCTTACCTCAACGTGGACTAGGGGAGACCGGCAAGTCTCCGATCACCACGGTAAAAAGTGATTGTGTCAATTGTGGTTTTCTCTCTTGTGCCTACTTTCATTCAAGCAATATTACTTCATTTGAAATTATTTGATTGCTTGTTTAGTTAGAGTAGCAAACTTTGTCCTAGTCTAATTGAAATTGCTCTTAGTCAAGTACTTGTGCTAGTTATCTTTTGAGCCATTCTAGTTGGTTTTAGTAGATACATTGTTTACTTGTTTTAAGAAATTGTTAAAGTTAAAATTGTTAGCCTAAGTTAGAAGAACATTTTTAAACGCCTATTCACCCCCTCTAGTCGGCCTCCTCGATCTTACACCAAGCTGTGCGGCTGCGGCGATCTGTCATGTACCAAGTGTGTCCCTCACGTCTCCGATTTGATGATAGCTCCATAAGGTGAGGTGGATGGTGCTACTCGTAAGATGTCACTGATTGCCTCCTATACTGGTCACTTTCGATTGCTTTCAATACTCGGGCGCCACCGACCGCCTGCCGTACCTAGATGTCGCTAACCGCTGGCAATATTTGGTTGCTTATGACCATCATTGATACTCGATCGCATACGACCACCTTCTATACTCGGTAGTCGCCGATCACCTCCTATACTCAGTCGCTATCGACCGCTTTCAATACTCGAGTGCCACCGACCGCCCGCCGTACCTGGACGTCACCGACCTTCGATGCTCGGACGTACTCGGAGCTGCACACTTCATCGAAGGATAAATCAACAAAGGCTTTATTCATCTATCATACAACACTCTGGTGTCTCATTACGTTGCTGTCACCAAAAGATCCTTTCTTCGTCCAAATTTATAGATGCATTTTTTAAATAGTTATGGTCATAAATATATAACATATTTTATATTCCAATATAAATGTAGTGTGATATTATCTTTATACTCTTAATAAATATACAGTTTTACTTACTATTCTCTGTATATATGTATTGAATATAGTGCTTAGAGAAAAATTTCACTATCTACTTAATCTATATAAAAAATATATAAAGTTGGATGGAGGGTGTACGGATTACTCATGTGGTACTACAACATAATTGCACTAGTATTATCGTTTTATCAGTCGCTAGTGTCTGCCCCACGGGCCCACCATGCGATCAAGAAGTAAAAGAAGTATAGAAAGGTTGCTCGATGCCAAAGGATAGCCAAAAGGAAAAGGATAGGGATGCTGGTGACATTCCAGGACAGATAAGAAATCATGCCACTAGAAAGAGAATAATGATAAAGATTAATTACAGCATGATTAGGACATCCGTCCCAGACTCCCAGCTTTTATCTGTGTATACACCCAAAAAAATCTACTGGGTATGTGCTGGAAAAGCTAAGAGATGCCTAATAAATCTTCTAAAACAATGGAGATGCTCTTCGTGTGGAAGAGTTGTGCCGATCTAGTACTCTCTAAAAGTTTACGGCGATCCACAAAACCGTGAGCTTGCACTTGGTTTTTAATTCGTAATATTCCAGTACCGATATATGAAACACCCCGAAATTTTTTCAAATTTTGCAGTTTAGTTGAATTTTCAAATTTCATTGCAAATTCCAATTCCTAAGCCTAATCTCCAGGTTTATCATCCTAATCCCGCACTAATCTCAAAGCAATCTCCCTTCACCCAGCTGTCTTTGTGCGGTTACTGTTCATGCCCGAAAATGCCCCGCCGCCAGATCTTTTCTTCGCCACCACCGAGCTGTTCTCGTGCCTTCCCGCCGCCCGCCTTGCTGCTGCCTCCCCGCTCAAGCCTGGCGCCAGCACACCCGGTCCCGTGCACGAGTGTCCCCGCCCCTGCCCTCCTTCCTCGCGCGGCGCCGGCAGCTCCTACCCTTGCCGCTGCCCGGTGCGCCACCGCCACGCTTCCTTGCTGCCGCGCCGTGGAGACCAAGCGGCACGTGGGAGGAAGCGGTGAATCACCTCGCCACCTTGCCCTCCTCTCGCGCGGCGCAGCACCACCACCTCTTCTCCTTTCCTCTTGCGGACGGCCGCGAACCGCCTCAAGCCGCGCCGCTTTGCACGCGATAAAACCCCACCGCCATCAGAGACCAGCTCCAGAATATCCCTTGCCCCTCTCCACCCGCCCGATTGGATTCTCGCCGCCTCTACCGCCGGCAAAAGCCGCCCCTGCACCGGTGAGCCCTAAAACCCAACCCTCCAATTTAGTCGATTCCCGTTCGGTTCCTTCACAAAACCTTCCCGCTTGGCTCCGCAATGCATGGACGAACTCCTCGAGCAAGAGCATGAGCCCAATGGTCGCCACGGCTCGCCATCGGCCGCAAGGACTCCAGTGGCCAGCTCGCCGAGCTTCTCCCGCCGTGCGCCGCCTCCGTCATGTTCCTTATGTCCCTTATATGGTGAAACAGCCGGCAATCGCACAAGAAAGCCATCGAAATCCCTTAGCATCGTCGGGCAGGCCTCAGTCTTCTCCGCTGCCGGCGACCGCCTCTGTTCATCTCATCTCCACCCTAAGGCCACAAATGGAACCCCACCCCGTATATGCACCGTTGTGCATAAGCCATGTTCCGGGGGCGCCTCTGTACTCGCCGCTCCACCGTGGGCGGCGGGCTCTGTTTTGCCGCTACGAACGAGACGCGGGAGGAAGACGATGACCCAGAGCCGTCGATCCTTGCATCATCCAACCGTCGGCATCAGTTTAAATCACAGCCGTCCGCTCCGCACCGCCGTTCCATCCGAGCGCTCGCACGCGCCCGACCGCTCCCATCCGCGCCATTCGCGCAGGCCACGCGTCGCCCATCGGCGAGCATGGCGCGATTCGCGGCTGGCCGCCCGCTGCGCGTGAGCCACGGGTCGGCTCGGCCGAAGGCTGAGCTGGGCCAGCCGGGCCGCCTAGCCGCGCGAGAAGCGGCCGCCACACAGCGTGAAATGGGCCGCATGACTGCCCATCGGGCCAAGCCAAGATCGCTTCACATTAGATAAAAACCGAAAAATCCCCAAAAATCTCAGAAAAATCCACAAGTCCCAAAAATACCAAAATACACCAGTTTGACCAGAAAAATATTCTAAGTTTAAATCTGGTCTCTGTTCTGTCAAATTCCAACTTGCTAAAGTTGAAATTGCCCTTTTTGCCAAATCTAAACATCATAGATTTCACATCTCCGTAAATTCAAATTTCCCAGTTCCGCCAAATTGGATCTTGATAAAATTCAAATCCATCTAACTCAAGAACCGACCACCCAAGTCTAGATTACTATGATTTGATCTTCAAATCTGTCCAATCCATATACATCTGTCAGTAGCCCGAAACCGATCAAATTCAGTTATAGCCATGTCAACTTACCAAGCACTATTGAACCTTGGCCGCCTAACCCAAATCGCCTACCCGGTCCATTCTCCCATATCGGATACCAATAATCCATAGAACCTCTAAAAATCCGACCCAAGCTCTAAACCCTAATTCAGTCCGAACTTCTTCTCGTCCAACGAAACCCTATTAGCGATTGTGCCCTTTTTGTTGGCTTAAGCCGTCTACGCCCTTCCCAACCTCGCTCTACCACTAAAGCCCTAAACAACTTTGATAAATGTAACATCCCAAAAATTTAAAATTTGAAAATATGAATTTTTTTAATTACTTTTGCAATATATTCTATTTGAATTTGGATTTTATGGTATTTTCCTGAATATGGTTGAGATTCCAAAAAGTTGAATAAATTCATAAAAGACAAAAACAAGCATTAGTGATATCATAAAAGGAAATGTTCAAATAATGGAGAATAATAATTTAAAATACGAATCTGAAAAGATGATCCATATGATAAAGGAGAGTACAACCGAACTCCAAAGTATAAAGTTTTATTTGAGGATTAATAATAATAAAAGGAGTAAAATTAATAAAGGAACTGAAATGTGAGAACATATATAAATACACATCCATCTGCACACCTAAATCAAGGAAAAAAACAAGAAGGAGAATGAAATCGGTAGTCCGCCCATCTCCTCTCATTCCACTCCTCTCTCACTTGCCGTGGGCCTGTCCCCATTTCTCGCGAACGGGACCGCCCCCTCCCCCTCTTCCCTCTCTTCCTTCTCCCCCCGGTGTGCCAGCGCCATTTCTTTTCTGCTGTACTCAGCCTTCAGCCTCCCCGTGGCAGTCATGCACTGCGTCGCGCAGCTCCTCCTCGCCCCGTGGCCTCCCTGCGCAGCCCCCGCCCACGGTCTTCCCCGTGCCGCCCACTGTTTCCAGCGGCGCCTGCTCCCGTCACACCGAAGCTCGTCAGCTCCCCTTGCCCTGGCGCCAACTGCCTCTATCAAGTCGCCGAGCAGCTCCCGTCGCCATGCCCTGTCCGCGCGCATGTCACCCTCTGCCGCGCCCATCCCCAGCCCCTGCCCCAACGTCGCGGTGCCTTCGTGCTGTCACTGTCCCATCCCGAGCGCTGCGCCCAGAGTCGTCGGCCACAGGAGCTCGACAGCGCACCCACGCCGCGGCCATAAGAAGCCCTGACTCCCCCTTGCTCTCCCCGACTTCCCTCCCCGCCCGGACCGAGCGTCCACGCCCGCAAGCCCACCGGCCGCCACCTCTTCTCGGCAAACCGGCCACCTCAATGAAATTCCCCAAAATCAATCGCATAGCAGTGAGCCTCCACCTCCCAGCTACCCTCTCTCCGGAGTAATTAAGTTATCATCCATTGGAGCTCGCCGCCGCCGCATCCTCCCCATTGCCGGCCAAAATCACCTCCACCAGCGCCGCCTCCTCCTCAGGCAACCCCTCCCAAATTCCATTCGCGGAGAGCAACGTCGCGACGCCCTGGAGCTTTTCCCGCCGCAGCCGGAGCCTCCCCTTCACTCCAGCTCGCCGGCGTCGTGCGCGTGCTCGCGCCGTCCGGGGTCGTCGCCGCCGGCCCACCTCGAGACCCTTCTGGTTCGGCCAAATGCGTGGTAAGGCTCCTAGCTCCTCCCTTCCGTTCATGCCCATGCCAAATTTCTCCCTCATCCCCTCCGGCGCCGCCGCCACGTTCCCCACCTCGCCGCTGGCCGCTTAGCTCTGCCGCCCGCCGCCTCGCCGTCGCTCCGCCGGTAGCGTCGCCTCGATGCTTTGACCACCTCCCTACATCCCATTTGGCGGTCACCGATGCCCTCCGCCACCGCTTGCCGGCGGCGCCATCGCCCGCCTCCTCGGTTGCTCCTCTGTCTCGGCCGATTCTGTTTGGAGCTCTACCGCTACAACAACCTTGCTATTTAAAAGCCCCTTTCACTCACTGTGAGGCGGCGCCAGTTGGTCAATCGCCGAGCCGTTTGTTGCAAACGCCAGTCCCGAGTTCAAACCATGAACCGCATGACATCTTTGAATAGATAAGGATTTTAATTTTTGTTGCTTGATTTAAGCCGTATGCTGCTAGAAAGGCCTCAATAAAATTCTGAACTGACCCCCAAAAGATACCAAAATATGTTAGGACTTAAAAGAACTCCATAACCACTTAATTATGAAGTAATTATCATATGTTGATATATAATAAGCATTGAATATTTATCTTAAACCTTTGTTACCTAAAGGCTTAGTAGAAATGAATGAAGGAAAATTAAGAGAAGTCCATGAAAGTTAATAAAGGCAATTAGGACATGAATAAGATTATTACAGGCTTAAACCTTGGAATGATCATCAGCTAATGTGCCTTAATCGTTCAAATCTAATATTAATTAGGGAGCATGAGTAAAAGATGGTACCACCTAGTGTCCCTAATTAGAAGTAAATCCAAGTTAAGATTAAATAATTTAGGGAAGCCAAAGAAAATGGGAGTATGTGCACGTAGCATTTAATTATACATCCGAGCATAGAATTATATGTAAATAACAGGGTGGCAAATGAGAAATAACCGTGACACCTAAAGCAAGGGCAATATTAATTGTACCTTAGAACCCAAGTTTAGGAACACCCAAAAATGTATAATTCCATATCAAACAACATACACTATTAACTAATATGCTCTGAATATTGTTCTAAAGTTTAACTAGTAATCAAGGGTATATTAGGAAATTAAGTAAAATCCCATTTAGATTATGCTCTCATGAAATAACGATGTAACAAATGGAAGCTTTCTAAGGAGCAAATCATACACTCATGTATTGTGGTAAAATAGATAGAACTAGCCACCGCATAGCCAAACATAAAATAATAACCCTGTACTCTAGCATCTAACGTACTGCCGTTAAACAAAATCTCCATAGTAGGTTTAATTAAGTAGCCATATTAATATATGAACTCATACGACATGCCGTGATAAATAAACTTGATAATATATATATATATATATATATATATATATATATATATATATATATATATATATATATATATATATATATATATATAAAATAAGTTAGGACTCATGTGAGTGGATCCTAATTCAACCTAAATTTGGCCTAGCTATGAATGAAGATACATAAAATATGATAATGGGATTATTAGAGATTTAAATTTAATCAACTACCATATATGAATGAATATTGAGCCTTTGCTATTTATCTTAATCTAATTAGTAAGTAAAGGCCTATATCCGAGATTATTCTAAAACTTAATAAAGATGTCCAAGTGTTGTAATACCTTTGACTAAAAGATTTATAGAATAAGTACAGATCTCATCCATCACCCGTTTGCCTTTATCATAACTTTGAGTTGCAAGGAATACATACCCAATGACTCATACTTGATACATAGGTCTAACCCGACTCATGGAACTTCCTTGATAAATACAAAAATAATAAAAGAGGTTAGTAATAAAAAGATCGAACATCGCCTTTCTCCAATCGGCTACGTTGGGCCACTTCTTTTCCAAAGTAAATAACTCATGTAGATACTTCCTCCCTTTTGATCTCTTATTATCCTAGAATTTTCCCTCACGGTAAAGCTATTCGATAACTCGCCCTCTCACTCAAATCCAAGCGCGCATTTGTGTTTGCAAAACACTAAACCGAATCATCCTTCTATTCTGAAATTGTAATAAATGAATAAATTAAATTAAATCGCAATTTGAATTAATCGGATTTATTTGGATCTTTTGAGTTATTTGCTTTTATCCTGGCCGTTGTTTGTCGCGTAGTTAGAAACCGAGTCCCGAAGAATGAATGGATCAAGCGAGATCGAGATCAAGTTGAAGATAAAGACTGGAAGCTCAAGACCATCAAATGATATAGCTTTGAGTGAGCTCAAGACCGCGGTAAACCGCGCCAGACGAGTCAATACTTTGATCATGTTGAACCTACATTTCTGCAAATTACTTTGTTTTAAATTATCAAATTGCATCTTTGTTAGTTTATATGCAAATACATGTTTAATTTACGATTCTAGTTATATGTCCATTGTTTACCTTGAATAATATTACCCTCCTTTGGAATATTTGAATGTGTGAACCTTGTCACCCTAGCAAAATTATAATGGTAACTTTTGAAAATAAGTCCCTAAATATATGTCATGCCTAGTATTGTTTAGATACTCATGGGCGCGAGAGCGCCCAAGCATCACTTTTAATCCTGAGAAAAATTGGTTGGGCAGTCATGGTGGGAATGACTGGTATCCTTTGATATGGTTATTTTATGCTCTCAAAAATCCCAACTTGCTTAAATATCTGAGTGGATGGCTTGGGGGCTAGTATGTGGTGCGGTGGGAGCACAAATCATGGAGTGTGGTAGAACCGCTCAGATAATACTAAGGACTGAATCTTGTGATGATCTCCTGATGTAAAACAGTACAACCACAAGTCTATAATGGGTACAACCTAGCTGAATAACTTGCAGGGTTTAGTTCGGACATCACCGAGGGAAGTGGGTGCGTGGTGTCTTGGTTTACTCACGATGAGGCACGGGGTGTCTTGTACTCACCACGGCGCAAGAGGGCTTCGAGCGTGGTGGTGTAACCCTTCAATGGTGAAACCTCGGCGTGGGTGGTGTCTAGCTAAATCGGAGTAAGGTAAAGGCTTTGTGATAAATTATCTGGGTCTCATGCCTAAGGAAGCATGTTGGCAAAAAGGATAGTTAATCTCTTGTGGTGAAAGTGTACAAACTCTGCAGAGTCAAAACTATTCGAATAGCCGTGCCCACGGTCATGGGCGGACATGGGAACTTACTCGAGTTAGTTCTATTTCAAAATGTTTTGTGGGTGGGAATGGAAATGTGAAGGGCGAAGGACTGCCTGTTTGGAATTGTCTGGCGTCGTCTCAGTGGTAAGTTAAGCGGCTATAACGCTGAAGAAATTGCTATATGGTGCAGATGCCATGTAACGGTGGATGGAATCTGAATCGATATTAATAATGCATTTCCTTGTACATTACGATTTGTTCCAAAATTGCTAAGTCATAGGGCTTTTTAATTAATTGTATTCAAAAGCACTCTACGCAAAAATAAAATAGCCCGAGCCTCCCCTTTGTTAAGCTATGCATACTATTTATTTGCATTCTGTGTATTGGCTCGCGGAGCACGGGGTCGGAGTGCTCACGCTCGCTTTTGCGACAAAATTCAGAATCAGGAATCAAATCACCTCGCCTCAGCAACAAGATTGGACAAGCTGACAGAGAAGATGAAGATGTCAAGGGCTAGGTCGCGAACCTCCAGTTGGCTGCCTGTGGGCATGTCCTGAAGGTCCCACATGTGTGCTTCGTTCTTCCGCTGCTGCAATTTATCGATTTCGGCCTAATCGGCCCATGTGTAAGTCTACTATTATATTTACGCTTCCGCATGATATGTATTTTGATATTCATTTCTCAGAATCGTGAGCACTATCTACTGATCCAGGGAATAGTGCAATGAAATCACAGAGGATTCCGGATGTTAATATCTGGGGCCCTACAGCGATGGTATCAGAGCATATCGACTGCAGGTCGTGACCTAGTTAGCCAGGTCGTTAGTTTCATGACTAGAATTATTTCTTCAAAATCTATTTCAAAAAATATAAGTTGTATCACTCATTCTCATCTCTCTTAGATGATTCTCCCTTATCCATATGCTGCCCTAGCCATTTTACTTCTGAAGCTCTCTTACCCAAATTCAAAGTGATGAAAATTCAGTACTTCTCTTGTAAACTTTCCATGAAAACGCACTTAGAACCAAGAGTCATGGTGCTTAACCTTGAAGCTTGATATCAAAGATTGTTTTATTTTTGGAGGAAACAACAGAGTGAAAATTGGAAGACAAAAAAAATGGTGGAGCCTAACGGAAAGGATTAGATTGACTAGAAGGATGAATTAAGTTATTCTGAGAAAAGAAATAGGAAATATGAAAATAATTGCGGGAGTACAACATTGATAAATAACATAAATCTTGGGAGATATTTACAATAGTGGAATAATGGAACATGATTGATTGCTAGACAAATTGATAGAGTTTTGAGAAATTGGAGAGATGATAACAATTATCAAAGTACATGCTTGATTAATAACATTATTCCTGAAAGATGTTCATAATAATGAATTAATTCGGAGGTTGTCACTGAAGATTTAGGTGGTTACTAGAGGAGTAATTATGATTTTGAATACAACGTTGGATTATGAGGAAGTCTTGATACACATGACACTGGTAGATTTAAAAGTAACAATGATGGATAATCATTAGAATTCAGAATTGAGGAGTAGATAGACAATAAAGATTCAGGTTGATCATTGGAGAAGCAAACTATGGATTTGGATCAATGACACCAGACTAGATTATTAGGAGGTCACGATATGAAAGACATCAGTGGATCTAAATAAAGAAAGTTAGATCTTCATAGGATTGGAAAGTCGATAAAGCGGCAATTGTGAACACGAGATTGGATTTATAAAGATGTGATGGAAATTCAGGCACATCAGAAATTGGTAACTTCGATTCGATTAATAAAATTTTAAATGGAAGAATTATATTGGTGGATTTATAGTAAAGGTATTGCATTTTCATTGGATTGTAGAGTTAATAAGTTGACCAATAGTGGATCTGAGATTTTGATTATACAGTCATAGTGAAAATATGATATTTAATCCACAAATATATGATTGAAAGTCAAGGATTTATGTGAGACTTAGATAACCATGACTAGATTAATGAAATGATGGATGATACAATAGGAAGAGCATGATTGGTGGATCAAATAAAATAAATAATCTCCTTCGCTGTTTGGAGTCTTAGATGGCAGTAATGCCATGAACAATCAATGAAGAAAGATAGCCTAAGTGCAGTTTGCAAAAGTGGAAGTTAAATTATAAAGGCCATTGGATTCTAAGCCTTATGTACAAAAAAATCATATAGGAGTGAATTGATTCAGTGATGGATAGTTGAACGTTGGAAGAGATTAGGATACTTTAAAAAAATCTATTTAGCCACAAGGATCATTTATAAAATAAAAAATGAGTGCCAAAACCAATGAAACTACCCCAAATACTTTCCACTTCTTTCTATTAATTACAAAAGGAAAATTTTGATCCTTTTCTCGCACCCTACTCCAAATATTAAGGTTATGAACGTCGAAGATGATCATGAAGATAAGATGGTCTCGTTTTAGACGGACTGTGCATATGAACCCTGCACCCTCCTATGTGTGATCCCCGAGTAGACGTTGTATTGTTGCAAGATTTTATTTGGCCATGCCTGCACCGCCTCTTGCCCTCAAGGCCCTATTTTGCGATCACAGAAAGCTTGCTTTTAAAATTTGTGTGGTTTGGTATCACCCCACTTCCGGGAATCTTCCTTTAAAGTTAAATGGGTTAGAACACCTTATCTCCGCGATTTAATCCTCATCTCATGCTATTCCTCTCACCTTTTCAAAACTCCATCGATCCAAAGGAAGGAAATAACAAGTAACCCAAAACCGGTGCAATCAAGAAAAGGCGAAGACTTTTCAACCTTCCAGTATTTAAGGAAAACAACATCATTGTGAAGAAGACCACCTGCCAATCTCGTGATGACCAAGACAGCTAGAGTACAATAGATAAATAATGACAATCGTCATTTATTTAAGGGGGGTAGCACTGCGAGGTAAAATGTTAAAAAAATCAAGGAGCAAGCACCCCGAAGACGACGACCTTTCCAGAAGAATAAAGATCCCCTTCCTCCCTTTTTGCCTCCTTTAAGTGCAAGTCCTCTCCCCTTCTGTTTACCCCTACGGCAGAGACCATTGCTACCCACCTATTAGTATGAAAATTCTACAGCCATATGTCCAATAGGCGATGCAACTATTCCATTCTACGACGACGTGAAGACAACAACGTCAAAGAGCAAGTAATTGGAAGTCTACGACTTATCCAGAAGAACAAGGTTTCTCTCTTCCCTTTTGACTTCTCCAAGTGTTAACCCCTGATGTGCAGATCTTCATCTCTCGGTGGAGCTAAAGAACTATACGTCGAGCAGCACCCGGAAACCCATTGCTAGCCAGTATAACCCCACCTTCCTTCTTCCAACTCTACCGAAATCTCGGGGTCGAGATTCTTTTTAAGGGGGGTAGGTTTGTAACATCCCAAAAATTTAAAATTTGAAAATATGAATTTTTTTAATTACTTTTGCAATATATTCTATTTGAATTTGGATTTTATGGTATTTTCCTGAATATGGTTGAGATTCCAAAAAGTTGAATAAATTCATAAAAGACAAAAACAAGCATTAGTGATATCATAAAAGGAAATGTTCAAATAATGGAGAATAATAATTTAAAATACGAATCTGAAAAGATGATCCATATGATAAAGGGAGAGTACAACCCGAACTCCAAAGTATAAAGTTTTATTTGAGGATTAATAATAATAAAAGGAGTAAAATTAATAAAGGAACTGAAATGTGAGAACATATATAAATACACATCCATCTGCACACCTAAATCAAGGAAAAAAAACAAGAAGGAGAATGAAATCGGGCCGTCCGGCCCATCTCCTCTCATTCCACTCCCTCTCACTGCCCGTGGGGCCCGTCCCCATTTCTCTGCCGAACGGGACCGCCCCCTCCCCCTCTTCCCTCTCTTCCTTCTCCCCCCGGTGTGCCAGCGCCATTTCTTTTCTGCTGTACTCAGCCTTCAGCCTCCCCGTGGCAGTCATGCACTGCGTCGCGCAGCTCCTCCTCGCCCCGTGGCCTCCCTGCGCAGCCCCCGCCCACGGTCTTCCCCGTGCCGCCCACTGTTTCCAGCGGCGCCTGCTCCCGCTGCACCGGCTCGTCGGCTCCTTGCCTGGCGCCAACTGCCTCTATCAAGTCGCCGAGCAGCTCCCGTCGCCATGCCCTGTCCGCGCGCATGTCACCTCTGCGCGCCATCCTCACCCCCGCCTCTAACGTCGCGGTGCCTTCGTGCTGTCACTGTCCCATCCCGCGCGCTGCGCCCAGAGTCGTCGGCCACAGGAGCTCGACAGCGCACCCACGCCGCGGCCATAAGAAGCCCTGACTCCCCCTTGCTCTCCCGACTTCCTCCCGCCGGACCGGCGTCCACGCCGCAAGCCCACCGCGCCACCTCTTCTCGGCAAACCGGCCACCTCAATGAAATTCCCAAAATCAATCGCATAGCGTGAGCCTCCACCTCCCAGCTACCCTCTCTCGAGTAATTAAGTTATCATCCATTGGAGCTCGCCGCCGCCGCATCCTCCCATTGCCGGCCAAAATCACCTCCACCAGCGCCGCCTCCTCCTCAGGCAACCCCTCCCAAATTCCATTCGCGGAGAGCAACGTCGCGACGCCCTGGAGCTTTTCCCGCGCAGATGGAGCCTCCCTTCACTCCAGCTCGCGGCGTCGTGCGCGTGCTCGCGCCGTCGGGTCGCCGCCGCCCACCTCGAGACCCTACGGTTCGGCCAAATGCGTGGTAAGGCTCCTAGCTCCTCCCTTCCGCTCATGCCTGCCAAATTCTCCCTCATCCCCGGCGCCGCCACGTTCCCCACCTCGCCGCTGGCCGCTTAGCTCTGCCGCCCGCCCGCCTCGCCGTCGCTCCGGCCAGCGCGTCGCCTCCAGTGGCCTGACCACCTCCCCTACATCCCATTTGGCCGGTCACCGATGCCCCTCCGGCCACCGTTCGCCGGCGGCGCCACTGTCCGCCCCTGCTCCGGTTGCTCCTCTGTCTCGGCCGATTCCTGTTTGGAGCTCTACCGCTACAACAACCTTGCTATTTAAAAGCCCCCTTTCACTCACCAACAGAGGCAGCGCCCAGTTGGTCAATCGGCCGAGCCGTTTGTTGCAAACGCCAGGTCCCGAGTTCAAACCCGCCAGGCCGCAGCATCTTTGAATAGATAAGGATTTTAATTTTTTGTTGCTTGATTTAAGCCGTATCTTGCTAGAAAGGCCTCAATAAAATTCTGAATCGACCCCAAAAGATACCAAAATATGTTAGGACTTAAAAGAACTCCATAACCACTTAATTATGAAGTAATTATCATATGTTGATATATAATAAGCATTGAATATTTATCTTAAACCTTTGTTACCTAAAGGCTTAGTAGAAATGAATGAAGGAAAATTAAGAGAAGTCCATGAAAGTTAATAAAGGCAATTAGGACATGAATAAGATTATTACAGGCTTAAACCTTGGAATGATCATCGGCTAATGTGCCTTAATCGTTCAAATCTAATATTAATTAGGAGCATGAGTAAAAGATGGTACCACCTAGTGTCCCTAATTAGAAGTAAATCCAAGTTAAGATTAAATAATTTAGGAAGCCAAAGAAAATGGGAGTATGTGCACGTAGCATTTAATTATACATCCGAGCATAGAATTATATGTAAATAACCGGGTGGCAAATGAGAAATAACTTGTGACACCTAAAGCAAGGGGCAATATTAATTGTACCTTAGAACCCAAGTTTAGGAACACCCAAAAATGTATAATTCCATATCAAACAACATACACTATTAACTAATATGCTCTGAATATTGTTCTAAAGTTTAACTAGTAATCAAGGGTATATTAGGAAATTAAGTAAAATCCCATTTAGATTATGCTCTCATGAAATAACGATGTAACAAATGGAAGCTTTCTAAGGAGCAAATCATACACTCATGTATTGTGGTAAAATAGATAGAACTAGCCACCGCATAGCCAAACATAAAATAATAACCTCAGACTCTAGCATCTAACGCATCATTGTTAAACAAAATCTCCATAGTAGGTTTAATTAAGTAGCCATATTAATATATGAACTCATACGACATGCCGTGATAAATAAACTTGACAATATATATATATATATATATATATATATATATATATATATATATATATATATATATATATATATATATATATATATATATATATATATATATATATATATATATATATATATATATATATATATATATATATATATATATATAAAAATAAGTTAGGACTCATGTGAGTGGATCCTAATTCAACCTAAATTTGGCCTAGCTATGAATGAAGATACATAAAATATGATAATGGGATTATTAGAGATTTAAATTTAATCAACTACCATATATGAATGAATATTGAGCCTTTGCTATTTATCTTAATCTAATTAGTAAGTAAAGGCCTATATCCGAGATTATTCTAAAACTTAATAAAGATGTCCAAGTGTTGTAATACCTTTGACTAAAAGATTTATAGAATAAGTACAGATCTCATCCATCAGTCCAGTTTGCCTTTATCATAACTCCGAGTTGCAAGGAATACATACCATCGGACTCATACTTGATACATAGGTCTAACCCGACTCATGGAACTTCCTTGATAAATACAAAAATAATAAAAGAGGTTAGTAATAAAAAGATCGAACATCGCCTTTCTCCAATCGCTACTGGGCCACTTCTTTTCAAAGTAAATAACTCATGTAGATACTTCCTCCCTTTTGATCTCTTATTATCCTAGAATTTTCCCTCACGGTAAAGCTATTCGATAACTCGTCCTCTCACTCAAATCCAATCATTGTGTTTGCAAAACACTAAACCGAATCATCCTTCTATTCTCAAATCGTAATAAATGAATAAATTAAATTAAATCGGCAATTTGAATTAATCGGATTTATTTGGATCTTTTGAGTTATTTGCTTTTATCTGGGTCAGTTGTTTGTCGCGTAGTTAGAAACTGGAGTCCCGAAGAATGAATGGATCAAGCGAGATCGAGATCAAGTTGAAGATAAAGACTGGAAGCTCAAGACCATCAAATGATATAGCTTTGAGTGAGCTCAAGACCGCGGTAAACCGCGCCAGGCGAGTCAATACTTTGATCATGTTGAACCTACATTTCTGCAAATTACTTTGTTTTAAATTATCAAATTGCATGCTGTTAGTTTATATGCAAATACATGTTTAATTTACGATTCTAGTTATATGTCCATTGTTTACCTTGAATAATATTACCCTCCTTTGGAATATTTGAATGTGTGAACCTTGTCACCCTAGCAAAATTATAATGGTAACTTTTGAAAATAAGTCCCTAAATATATGCCATGCCTAGTATTGTTTAGATACTCATGGCGCGAGCGCCAAGCATCACTTTTAATCTGAGAAAAATTGGTTGGGCGGTCATGGTGGGAATGATCGGTATCCTTTGATATGGTTATTTTATGCTCTCAAAAATCCCAACTTGCTTAAATATCCGAGTGGATGGCTTGGGGGCTAGTATGTGGTGCGGTGGGAGCACAAATCATGGAGTGTGGTAGAACCGCTCAGATAATACTAAGGACTGAATCTTGTGATGATCTCCTGATGTAAAACAGTACAACCACAAGTCTATAATGGGTACAACCTAGCTGAATAACTTGCAAGGGTTTAGTTCAGACATCACCGAGGGAAGTGGGTGCCAGGGTGTACTGGTTTACTCACAGTGAGGCACAGGGTGTACTGTACTCACACGGCGCAAGAGGGGCTTCGATCGTGGTGGTGTAACCCTTCGGGTGAAACCTCAGCGTGGGTGGTGTCTAGCTAAATCGGAGTAAGGTAAAGGCTTTGTGATAAATTATCTGGGTCTCATGCCTAAGGAAGCATGTTGGCAAAAAGGATAGTTAATCTCTTGTGGTGAAAGTGTACAAACTCTGCAGAGTCAAAACTATTCGAATAGCCGTGCCCACGGTCATGGGCGGACATGGGAACTTACTCGAGTTAGTTCTATTTCAAAATGTTTTGTGGGTGGGAATGGAAATGTGAAGGCGAAGGACTGCCTGGTTTGGAATTGTCCGGCGTCGTCTCGGTGGTAAGTTAGCGGCTATAACGTGAAGAAATTGCTATATGGTGCAGATGCCATGTAACGGTGGATGGAATCGAATCGATATTAATAATGCATTTCCTTGTACATTACGATTTGTTCCAAAATTGCTAAGTCATAGGGCTTTTAATTAATTGTATTCAAAAGCACTCTACGCAAAAATAAAATAGCCCGAGCCTCCTTTGTTAAGCTATGCATACTATTTATTTGCATTCATGTATTGGCTCGCGAGCACGGGTCTGAGTGCTCACGCCGCTTTGCGACAAAATTCAGAATCGAATCAAATCACCTCGCCTCGAAACAAGATTGGACAAGTCGAGAGAAGATGAAGATGTCAAGGGCTAGGTCGCGAACCTCCGCTTGGCTGCTGTGGGCATGTCTGAAGGTCCCACATGTGTGCTTCGTTCTTCCACCGCGCAATTTATCGATTTCGGCCTAATCGCCCATGTGTAAGTCTACTATTATATTTACGCTTCCGCATGATATGTATTTTGATATTCATTTCTGTAACTGTGAGCACTATCTACTGATCTAGGGAATAGTGCAATGAAATCACAGAGGATTCCGGATGTTAATATCTGGGGCCCTACAGCGATGGTATCAGAGCATATCGACTGCAGGTCGTGACCTAGTTAGCCAGGTCGTTAGTTTCATGACTAGAATTATTTCTTCAAAATCTATTTCAAAAAATATAAGTTGTATCACTCATTCTCATCTCTCTTAGATGATTCTCCTTATCCATATCTTGCCCTAGCCATTTTACTTCAAGCTCTCTTACCCAAATTCAAAGTGATGAAAATTCAGTACTTCTCTTGTAAACTTTCCATGAAAACACTTAGAACCAAGAGTCATGGTGCTTAACCTTGAAGCTTGATATCAAAGATTGTTTTATTTTGGAGGAAACAACAGAGTGAAAATTGGAAGACAAAAATGGTGGAGCCTAACGGAAAGGATTAGATTGACTAGAAGGATGAATTAAGTTATTCGAGAAAAGAAATAGGAAATATGAAAATAATTATGGAGTACAACATTGATAAATAACATAAATCTTGGGAGATATTTACAATAGTGGAATAATGGAACATGATTGATTGCTAGACAAATTGATAGAGTTTTGAGAAATTGGAGAGATGATAACAATTATCAAAGTACATGCTTGATTAATAACATTATTCTGAAAGATGTTCATAATAATGAATTAATTCGGAGGTTGTCATCAAGATTTAGGTGGTTACTAGAGGAGTAATTATGATTTTGAATACAACGTTGGATTATGAGGAAGTCTTGATACACATGACATGGTAGATTTAAAAGTAACAATGATGGATAATCATTAGAATTCAGAATTGAGGAGTAGATAGACAATAAAGATTCAAAGTTGATCATTGGAGAAGCAAACTATGGATTTGGATCAATGACACTGGACTAGATTATTAGGAGGTCACGATATGAAAGACATCAGTGGATCTAAATAAAGAAAGTTAGATCTTCATAGGATTGGAAAGCTGATAAAACTGGCAATTGACGAACCTGAGATTGGATTTATAAAGATGTGATGGAAATTGTGCACATCGAAATTGGTAACTTCGATTCGATTAATAAAATTTTAAATGGAAGAATTATATTGGTGGATTTATAGTAAAGGTATTGCATTTTCATTGGATTGTAGAGTTAATAAGTTGACCAATAGTGGATGCGAGATTTTGATTATACATCATAGTGAAAATATGATATTTAATCCACAAATATATGATTGAAAGTCAAGGATTTATGTGAGACTTAGATAACCATGACTAGATTAATGAAATGATGGATGATACAATAGGAAGAGCATGATTGGTGGATCAAATAAAATAAATAATCTCCTTCATTGTTTGAGTCTTAGATGGCAGTAATGCCATGAACAATCAATGAAGAAAGATAGCCTAAGTGCAGTTTGCAAAAGTGGAAGTTAAATTATAAAGGCCATTGGATTCTAAGCCTTATGTACAAAAAAATCATATAGGAGTGAATTGATTCAGTGATGGATAGTTGAACGTTGGAAGAGATTAGGATACTTTAAAAAAATCTATTTAGCCACAAGGATCATTTATAAAATAAAAAAATGAGTGCCAAAACCAATGAAACTACCCCAAATACTTTCCACTTCTTTCTATTAATTACAAAAGGAAAATTTTGATCCTTTTCTCGTACCCCTACTCCAAATATTAAGGTTATGAACGTCGAAGATGATCATGAAGATAAGATGGTCTCGTTTTAGACGGACTGTGCATATGAACCCTGCACCCTCCTATGTGTGATCCCCGAGTAGACGTTGTATTGTTGCAAGATTTTATTTGGCCCTGTGCACTGCCTCTTGCCCTCGGGCGTCCTATTTTGCAGTCACAGAGAAAGCTTGCTTTTAAAATTTGTGTGGTTTGGTATCACCCCAGCTTCCGGGGAATCTTCCTTTAAAGTTAAATGGGTTAGAACACCTTATCTCCGCGATTTAATCCTCATCTCATGCTATTCCCTCTCACCTTTTCTGAAAACTCCATCAGATCCAAAGGAAGGAAATAACAAGTAACCCAAAACCAGCAATCAAGAAAAGGCGAAGACTTTTCAACCTTCCAGATTTAAGGAAAACAACATCATTGTGAAGAAGACCACCGCCAATCTCGTGATGACCAAGACAGCTAGAGTACAATAGATAAATAATGACAATCGTCATTTATTTAAGGGGGTAGCATCATGAGGTAAAATGTTAAAAATCAAGGAGCAAGCACCCAAGACGCACGACCTTTCCGAAGAATAAAGATCCCTTCCTCCTTTTGCCTCCTTTAAGTGCAAGTCCTCTCCCTTCTCGCTTACCCCACGGCAGAGACCATTGCTACCCACCTATTAGTATGAAAATTCTACACCATATGTCCAATAGGCGATGCAACTATTCCATTCTACGACGACGTGAAGACAACAACGTCAAAGAGCAAGAATTGGAAGTCTACGACTTATCCAGAAGAACAAGGTTTCTCTCTTCCCTTTTGACTTCTCCAAGTGTTAACCCCTGATGTGCAGATCTTCATCTCTCGGTGGAGCTAAAGAACTATACGTCGAGCAGCACCCGGAAACCCATTGCTAGCCAGTATAACCCCACCTTCCTTCTTCCAACTCTACCGAAATCTCGGGGTCGAGATTCTTTTTAAGGGGGGTAGGTTTGTAACATCCCAAAAATTTAAAATTTGAAAATATGAATTTTTTTAATTACTTTTGCAATATATTCTATTTGAATTTGGATTTTATGGTATTTTCCTGAATATGGTTGAGATTCCAAAAAGTTGAATAAATTCATAAAAGACAAAAACAAGCATTAGTGATATCATAAAAGGAAATGTTCAAATAATGGAGAATAATAATTTAAAATACGAATCGAAAAGATGATCCATATGATAAAGGAGAGTACAACCCGAACTCCAAAGTATAAAGTTTTATTTGAGGATTAATAATAATAAAAGGAGTAAAATTAATAAAGGAACTGAAATGTGAGAACATATATAAATACACATCCATCTGCACACCTAAATCAAGGAAAAAAAACAAGAAGGAGAATGAAATCGGGCCGTCCGGCCCATCTCCTCTCATTCCACTCCCTCTCACTGCCCGTGGGGCCCGTCCCCATTTCTCTGCCGAACGGGACCGCCCCTTCCCCCTCTTCCCTCTCTTCCTTCTCCCCCCGGTGTGCCAGCGCCATTTCTTTCTCACAGTACTCAGCCTTCACCTCCCGTGGCAGGCCATGCATCGTCGCCGCAGCCTCCTCTCGCCCCGTGGCCTCCCTGCGCAGCCCCCGCCCACGGTCTTCCCCGTGCCGCCCACTGTTTCCAGCGGCGCCTGCTCCCGTCACACCGAAGCTCGTCGCCTCCTTGCCTCGGGCGCCAACCGCCTCTATCAAGTCGCCGAGCGCCTCCGCCGCCATGCCCCGTCTCCGCGCATGTCACCTCTCGCCGCGCCATCCCGCCTCGCCCCCCAACGTCGCGGTGCCTTCGTGGTTGCCATCGCCCCATCCCGAAGGCCGCGCCGCAGTCGTCGGCCACGGAGCTCGACAGCGCACTCCACGCCGCGCCACAAGAAGCCCCGACTCCTTGCTCTCCCCGACTTCCTCCCCGGACCGAGCGTCCACGCCCGCAAGCCCACCGGCCGCCACCTCTTCTCGGCAAACCGGCCACCTCAATGAAATTCCCCAAAATCAATCGCATAGCAGTGAGCCTCCACCTCCCAGCTACCCTCTCTCCGGAGTAATTAAGTTATCATCCATTGGAGCTCGCCGCCGCCGCATCCTCCCCATTGCCGGCCAAAATCACCTCCACCAGCGCCGCCTCCTCCTCAGGCAACCCCTCCCAAATTCCATTCGCGGAGAGCAACGTCGCGACGCCCTAGAGCTTTTCCCGCCGCACGTCGGAGCCTCCCCTTCACTCCAGCTCGCCGGCGTCGTGCGCGTGCTCGCGCCGTCCGGGGTCGTCGCCGCCGGCCCACCTCGAGACCCTTCTGGTTCGGCCAAATGCGTGGTAAGGCTCCTAGCTCCTCCCTTCCGTTCATGCCCCTGCCAAATTTCTCCCTCATCCCCTCCGGCGCCGCCGCCACGTTCCCCACCTCGCCGCTGGCCGCTTAGCTCTGCCGCCCGCCCGCCTCGCCGTCGCTCCGGCCAGCGCGTCGCCTCCAGTGGCCTGACCACCTCCCCTACATCCCATTTGGCCGGTCACCGATGCCCCTCCGGCCACCGTTCGCCGGCGGCGCCACTGTCCGCCCCTGCTCCGGTTGCTCCTCTGTCTCGGCCGATTCCTGTTTGGAGCTCTACCGCTACAACAACCTTGCTATTTAAAAGCCCCCTTTCACTCACCAATGAGGCGCCGGTTGGTCAATCGGCCGAGCCGTTTGTTGCAAACGCCAGGTCCCGAGTTCAAACCCGCCAGGCCGCAGCATCTTTGAATAGATAAGGATTTTAATTTTTTGTTGCTTGATTTAAGCCGTATGCTGCTAGAAAGGCCTCAATAAAATTCTGAACTGACCCCCAAAAGATACCAAAATATGTTAGGACTTAAAAGAACTCCATAACCACTTAATTATGAAGTAATTATCATATGTTGATATATAATAAGCATTGAATATTTATCTTAAACCTTTGTTACCTAAAGGCTTAGTAGAAATGAATGAAGGAAAATTAAGAGAAGTCCATGAAAGTTAATAAAGGCAATTAGGACATGAATAAGATTATTACAGGCTTAAACCTTGGAATGATCATCAGCTAATGTGCCTTAATCGTTCAAATCTAATATTAATTAGGAGCATGAGTAAAAGATGGTACCACCTAGTGTCCCTAATTAGAAGTAAATCCAAGTTAAGATTAAATAATTTAGGAAGCCAAAGAAAATGGGAGTATGTGCACGTAGCATTTAATTATACATCCGAGCATAGAATTATATGTAAATAACCAGGTGGCAAATGAGAAATAACTTCGTGACACCTAAAGCAAGGGCAATATTAATTGTACCTTAGAACCCAAGTTTAGGAACACCCAAAATGTATAATTCCATATCAAACAACATACACTATTAACTAATATGCTCAATATTGTTCTAAAGTTTAACTAGTAATCAAGGGTATATTAGGAAATTAAGTAAAATCCCATTTAGATTATGCTCTCATGAAATAACGATGTAACAAATGGAAGCTTTCTAAGGAGCAAATCATACACTCATGTATTGTGGTAAAATAGATAGAACTAGCCACCGCATAGCCAAACATAAAATAATAACCTGTACTCTAGCATCTAACGTCATCTGCTTAAACAAAATCTCCATAGTAGGTTTAATTAAGTAGCCATATTAATATATGAACTCATACGACATGCCGTGATAAATAAACTTGACAATATATATATATATATATATATATATATATATATATATATATATATATATATATATATATATATATATATATATATATATATATATATATATATATATATATATATATATATATATATATATATATATATATATATATAAGTTAGGACTCATGTGAGTGGATCCTAATTCAACCTAAATTTGGCCTAGCTATGAATGAAGATACATAAAATATGATAATGGGATTATTAGAGATTTAAATTTAATCAACTACCATATATGAATGAATATTGAGCCTTTGCTATTTATCTTAATCTAATTAGTAAGTAAAGGCCTATATCCGAGATTATTCTAAAACTTAATAAAGATGTCCAAGTGTTGTAATACCTTTGACTAAAAGATTTATAGAATAAGTACAGATCTCATCCATCACCCAGTTTGCCTTTATCATAACTCGAGTTGCAAGGAATACATACCCAATCAGACTCATACTTGATACATAGGTCTAACCCGACTCATGGAACTTCCTTGATAAATACAAAAATAATAAAAGAGGTTAGTAATAAAAGATCGAACATCGCCTTTCTCCAATCGGCTCTGCTGGGCCACTTCTTTTCCAAAGTAAATAACTCATGTAGATACTTCCTCCCTTTTGATCTCTTATTATCCTAGAATTTTCCCTCACGGTAAAGCTATTCGATAACTCGCCCTCTCACTCAAATCCAATCGCCATTGTGTTTGCAAAACACTAAACCGAATCATCCTTCTATTCTGAAATCGTAATAAATGAATAAATTAAATTAAATCGGCAATTTGAATTAATCGGATTTATTTGGATCTTTTGAGTTATTTGCTTTATCCGGCCGCTTGTTTGTCGCGTAGTTAGAAACTGGAGTCCCGAAGAATGAATGGATCAAGCGAGATCGAGATCAAGTTGAAGATAAAGACTGGAAGCTCAAGACCATCAAATGATATAGCTTTGAGTGAGCTCAAGACCGCGGTAAACCGCGCCAGGCGAGTCAATACTTTGATCATGTTGAACCTACATTTCTGCAAATTACTTTGTTTTAAATTATCAAATTGCATGCTGTTAGTTTATATGCAAATACATGTTTAATTTACGATTCTAGTTATATGTCCATTGTTTACCTTGAATAATATTACCCTCCTTTGGAATATTTGAATGTGTGAACCTTGTCACCCTAGCAAAATTATAATGGTAACTTTTGAAAATAAGTCCCTAAATATATGCCATGCCTAGTATTGTTTAGATACTCATGGGCGTGAGAGCGCCCAAGCATCACTTTTAATCCTGAGAAAATTGGTTGGGCGTCATGGTGGGAATGACTGTATCCTTTGATATGGTTATTTTATGCTCTCAAAAATCCCAACTTGCTTAAATATCCGAGTGGATGGCTTGGGGCTAGTATGTGGTGCGGTGGGAGCACAAATCATGGAGTGTGGTAGAACCGCTCGATAATACTAAGGACTGAATCTTGTGATGATCTCCGATGTAAAACAAGACAACCACAAGTCTATAATGGGTACAACCTAGCTGAATAACTTGCAAGGGTTTAGTTCAGACATCACCGAGGAAGTGGGTGCCGGGTGTACTGGTTTACTCACAAATGAGGCACAGGTGTACTGTACTCACACGGCGCAAGAGGGGCTTCGATCGTGGTGGTGTAACCCTTCACGGTGAAACCTCGGCGTGGGTGGTGTCTAGCTAAATCGGAGTAAGGTAAAGGCTTTGTGATAAATTATCCGGTCTCATGCCTAAGGAAGCATGTTGGCAAAAGGATAGTTAATCTCTTGTGGTGAAAGTGTACAAACTCTGCAGAGTCAAAACTATTCGAATAGCCGTGCCCACGGTCATGGCGGACATGGGAACTTACTCGAGTTAGTTCTATTTCAAAATGTTTTGTGGGTGGGAATGGAAATGTGAAGGGCGAAGGACCGCCTCGGTTTGGAATTGTCATGGGCGCTGCCTCTCGGTGGTAAGTTAAGCGGCTATAACGTCAAGAAATTGCTATATGGTGCAGATGCCATGTAACGGTGGATGGAATCTGAATCGATATTAATAATGCATTTCCTTGTACATTACGATTTGTTCCAAAATTGCTAAGTCATAGGGCTTTTAATTAATTGTATTCAAAAGCACTCTACGCAAAAATAAAATAGCCCGAGCCTCCCTTTGTTAAGCTATGCATACTATTTATTTGCATTCGTGTATTGGCTCGCGAGCACGGGTCGGAGTGCTCACGCCGCTTTGCGACAAAATTCAGAATCAGGAATCAAATCACCTCGCCAAAGAACAAGATTGGACAAGCCGATGAGAAGATGAAGATGTCAAGGGCTAGGTCGCGAACCTCCGCTTGGTGCTGTGGGCATGTCTGAAGGTCCCACATGTGTGCTTCGTTCTTCCGCTGCTGCAATTTATCGATTTCGGCCTAATCGGCCCATGTGTAAGTCTACTATTATATTTACGCTTCCGCATGATATGTATTTTGATATTCATTTCTGTAACTGTGAGCACTATCTACTGATCCAGGGAATAGTGCAATGAAATCACAGAGGATTCCGGATGTTAATATCTGGGGCCCTACAATAAATACTCTAAACCGAAGATCCTATACCATCCATATATTCCTTCGTCCGTCGAAATACATGTACAGCCTTCGTACATTTTCGGTCGTCCCGAACCCACTACCTAAATTCCATTCCATTAAGCCAAATCCTTCGCCACCTAAACCTTGGTCACCCTGCCTATTTTCTTAATGTCCTTTTTGGTCAGTTAATTGTATTTTATTCCCAGCTTGCATTCTGCAAAGCAGGAACTAATGTATGTTCGTTTTTCTACGCTAGTACTCGGACCACGCGAGTTGGTCAACAGAAGGACTACAAGAGCAGTTAAAGAAAGCGATGCTCACCCCGAAGATCACGTGAAGATAATCAGAGACTAAGGACCAAGAGGCAAGTCACATGTTTTTGATCATATTGAATCCCATTAAATTACATTATTTATTTAATGTATTTTCATTATTGATAATTGCGAACTGATAATTGCTTAAAACAAAGATTTAGAATGGCATACTATCTAGATAATCCTACCACTGATAAATAGCCCTGTTTACCTTGATGGCCATATTCACCTTGACAACCTTAGTAAGAATTAACATATGATATAAATGTATACAAGATCATTTCATGCGATGATACACTACTAAGTGACTCGCCGTTGGCGGTAGGTTTGAAAACCCGGATCTAGGGTAGGGTGGTATGGGACGCTGTGCCCTAGACCGAAATGCTTGGTGGGCGTGTGGGAGTAAAGGTGTTGCGCGAAATCGTGTGGCGGTTTCGCCATCACTGCATGCCCTTCAACGTGTCACACTACTAAGGTGTGAGCCGTGGGCTATTAGAATTGAAAACCCGAGAGGGTAGGGTGGTATGGGACACCGCACTCTAGGCCGGTGATGCTTTGATGTGCAAGTTAGGGTAAAATGGTGTGGAGGTCCGTGTAGGATTTCGCCCACCGCCTTACCCTAAGCCCGAGGTGCGGACCTCGGGAAAAGTATAAGGGCAAGAACCTTGTGCTAAGTAAAAGACACGATGTCGCCCAACCACAAGTGTTGATACGTCAACCCCGGTCTAGTAGCCGCTCAAGTTCGATTGAACCTCTACTGCATACGATCGGGAGGCACTGCAAGCGAGTCCATACGGAAGGGGCGAGTAGGGCCGTATGGAAGTTGGTTATGTTATTTGAACAATCGACCGATCGATCCAACCTCGATCATGTGTTATGTGAGCCGCACAATAGTAGGCTGAGATAAGTCAGAGGTATTTTGAGCTTACGGGTGTAAGTCAGAAGTGGCCTGGGCTTATTGAGGAAGTCTACTAGGTAGAGGCTATATAAAGAATTGAGCAGCGAAAAGTCTTGTTTTCTTAATGTCATACGTGGAATTAAGAAGTCTTGTGGATAAAGCAGGGCAGCTCTGCAGAGTGAAATAAATGGTATTCGAATACGCCGTGCTTCCTAAATGAAGCTGTGTTAATTGGGTGATTCCAAAACAAGGCATAAGTAGTGTTTCTGATGTTGTTAAATTGAGTAATGATGAGATCTTATCTGATAACAGAAAACCCCTGATCTTAAGGAGCAATTGTTTTAAAAGTTTATTTGTTTGCAAATAAACTGCATCCACCTCATAATAAAACCACTATACACCCTCCACCGAGAACCCGGCAATTAGTTATATAGTATTTCCACATGTGATTTGTTGAGTACGGGTGGAGTACTCGAGCTTGCCTAATTTTCCCCAACAGATACCGTAAGAAAAAGGAAGCAATTCAAGATTTCGCATTAGGGTTACGACCGCACTCAAGCGTTCTGTGGAGTTTTCTTGGCTCTTACGTATGTAAGTTAAGTTTTGGGATTGAACGCCTGTATTGTCATTAAAGCTGGCCATTAGGCCTTACTTTAATCCAATTAACTCTTTTAAATGGCTTGTAAGCGTGCATGATACATCGTTAAGCCGCAATGAACTCTGGTGCATTGCAGGCGTCTGACGTCCCTATTCCCAAAAATCGGGGGTGTTACAATATACATGTATAAAGGGGGGAATCATACGTACAGTGTATCGTTTCACTTGTGGTAGGAGGCCAAAAAGGATATATGCATGTTAGTGAGCCATAGTGAGGCCGTTGGTACGTATTTGCAGGAGTTACAAGATGGATCACCAGCACCGTAGCATTTTACATGACATTTTGCGAACTCAACTGGAGCAATAATCTATAAAAAAAAATAAGGGCTTGACCCAGCTCATGAGTCCAAGTAAAACTCCAATTCAAACACGTGATCTAGGACGACTGCACGAGAGCGAGAGTTGCTAATAATCGCGCGTTTAGCCATGACATGTCGTCTCGTAATCTCAGTGTCACAATTATATACCCCAGCAAAATGTGGCGCTCAAGCCTCAAGTTTTACGTTTCAACTACTCCTCCATAATTTACCTCTGAAATGGAAGGGGTACTAGTGAAGGATTTGATGCACGAGTGGGACTCCAACCGTAACTTCCCCTTATTTGACCTCCTTTAATTATATCTCGTTCAAAACAATTTTTACCATTTGGATTCTAGATTTTAAAAATTAAAAGCAGTTTCAAATATATTATCTTTTTAATATAGTTTTTTTCTTTCGTATTGTTCATAGAGATATAATGGTTTTTACTTTCTCTTATTTTATTTGTTAATTAAATGTTTCAGATAAAAGTTAATAGGTACTGTAGTATTTATTTTAACTAAAAACCAACGGCTGCGGTCAAAAGCCGCAAGCGAAAAAACGTATTGAATGTACCTTATCCTCACAGCGACGAGTAGCAGCAGTAGTAAGGTCCTGTTTGGATCCCATGGTCTAAAGTTTAGGGCATGTTTGGATCCACCCAGATTTTAAGAATCGCTTTTGGAAATTGGTGGGATCCAAATGACTGAGTTTTGGGGCGATTTTAAAATCTACCTACCTGCATTCTTAAAAACTAAGAAGTCGTTGATACCCACTTTTGCAGTTTTTTGCACAAATAACCATTTACCCTCATTAAAGACCACGCATGGTCATTTAATGTCTTTGTTCGAGAGCAATAAATGTAAGGTTATAATAGTCTATTAGCACCAATCATAAATGAAACCACTTTTAAAAACTAGGGATCCAAATACTCCATCAGTTTTTGCTTAGAAACTAGCTTTTAAAAACTAGAAGTAATAGCTGGTTTTTAAGAATCTGAAACTGATCCAAACAGGGCCTTAGTTGTCTAAATTTTAGCCACTAAACTTTAGTCGAAGGTCCTGTTTGGATCCTGTACTAATGGATAGGACTAAAGTTTCAAAAGACCATACTATCTCTCCTCGTTTCGTGCGTCAGCCATTAAATGGGAGGTGAGAGACCAACATGCATAGGTAAACACGTCGTTGTGCCTAAAAACCAAAAACTTTAGACTATTTTAGTTCACTTTGGTGGACTAATAGTCTAAAGTGTTTTTTAGGGGTTAGCTAAAATTTAGATCTAACTTTAGACTATCTGTTTGGAGACTTTAGATCTAAATTTTAGTGACTAAATTTTAAATGAAGGATCCAAACAGGGCCTAAGTTGGGTTCGTTGGGCAGAGCACGCGAGATTTTCTATCCGCGCGGTCGGTGCTGCGCCCCCGCACGCGGGGTTTGAACACAGGCGCGCGGCGGGCCCCGCCGGCGCCCGCGCGTCATGCCGCACGACGATCCGCAGGCGACGCGCACGGGTAGAAATAACCGCCCCCACCCAAAAATCCCCAGGCCCCCTTGCCTGAAACGTCCCACTCCCAGGGCCACCACCTCCTGCCTACCGCCCTCTCCTCAGCTACCCCTCGTCCTTCCCTCTGCTTGCTGTGCGTGAGGCGGCTTGAGCTGAGCTGCTGAAGGATTCGACCTGGGAACACGCCGGCCGGAGCGCGGAGAGGTACGTGCCTCCTCCTTGCCTGCCTTCTCGGTAGCTGGTAGGCCAGGGTTTGCGTGTGGTGGAGCGCTTGAAATGGTTGCGAAGCTGCTATCCTCGCTTGTTTCAAGTCACAGTTAGCTAGGGGGGGTTCTTGAATCTTGATGTTTGGCTGTGACCAGTGGCTTGTGTGAATCGATGTCCAGTTCGTTTTCTTATGAGATAGGTAGATGCATAAGAGAAAAGAAACTGCTTTGAAAGTTTTTTGGTTAGTTTAATGATCATATCTCTGCATATTTTGCAAGCTTAGGGACGTGGTACTCGTACGACCTCAATACTAGGACATGGCCTTCCTTGTGAATCTACGGAGATTTTTTTGGAAACCACGTCAAATTGTTAGGAGCACCGAGCACATGAGTGGTGCTTAGTAAAAATTTTTGATTTCTACTAATCCATGGTCAAACACGGCAGATCTAGAAGCTTTTGACCACTGACTTTTGTGATTTATTTAAGTGGATGTTAATCTTGTTCCGAGAGTAGTTGAGCCGACGGGTCAAACTGCTTGTGAAGTCGGTTTGGTGCAGGAAATTGTGAGACGGGAATACTTCAGCTTTGTTTGCACACTGGCGGGTCATCCTTGTCTAGTACGTCTGTTTTGTTTGCACACTGGATGGTCATCCTTGCCCTAGTACGTCTGCTTTGTTTGCACACTGGCTGGTCATCCTTGTCGAGTACGTCTGCTATGAAGGTTGTACGATGTCAATCATGACGCTGCTCTTTGGTCAACATGACAACACGCTACTTCGTTCACGTCCTGTTGGTAGGAGTAGGATGCCCAGTAGTTGGTGGTATTGCCAGGATTTTGGTGTGCTAGTTTTCTGTACTGCTTCAGGACAATAACATATGTACGCTGTGACATGTAGTTGAGGAATTGAGGTTTGGTGTTTGATCTGCATCAGGGGCTTTTCATAACTGTTCACAGTGGCCACCGTTTTCTTCAGACTAATTAGATTTTTTTACTTTTTTTATTTCATCTTTTAAAGTTATTCCTTTTCGTTGGTATAACGATGAAATCGTTATGCCCTTGCTAGTTTTCTGTAATGGAAGAACGAGTGCAAGATTTAGGCCCTATTTTACTTACCAAGGTTAACAGGTAAGCCACCTTGCGTGCACACTTTATTCGTTTCTGATATATGGTGTCTTATGGCTTTCGAATTTACATTGATAAAATAGCTGTATGTTGCCTTCAGTGAGGGAACTCGTCTAGAAATAATGAGGATTTTCTTTCATAGGATACAGTATATTATTTCCTGTCTGAAATTTGAGATGTTTCACGTGTACAATAGAAAATGTGGATTTTCCCAACTAGGAATGGTTAATTAACTCTGTAGGTGCTTGTCTTTATGAAGCTCTGAATGAAACAAACACACCAAATTTATTTATGTTGCTGACAAGGCTATGTTTGTATCTCATATTTCAAAGTCAAGCTTCAGTACCAGTTTTACTACTCAGTAGGTAACTCCATATGTTTTTGTTCTTACAATCTTTCCCTCTTGTTGCAGATTTTGTTTCATGTGGATTCTGAACTACTACTAAAGGACTAGGAGACAAATCAGCAAAGAAACTGCAAAATTTTCCTTCCGGTTAATCTGTTGATTGGATCTCCTTGTCATACCAGATAACATGCAGTAATTGTGTCGGGCTTTTTACTGAATAAGGATGGCTGATACTCCAACTTCCCGAATGACACATCCCTTTGGCAACATACCAAGGCAGAATCCAAAACAATTCCAATATTCTGACAATCCACGGCACCCTTGTCAACCCTATCATGCACCTTCAGACACCACCGTTGTACCGCAACATCATTATAGCCTGAAGTCCCATTCACCGGATGCTGGTTCGGAAAACCAGGTTACTCCTAAGCGGTACACATTGGACTCCTCTGCGGCTGCTGGTTGTATGAGACACGATTCTCCCTCCAGTCATAGTTTTACTCCCAGGAGTGGCAGCCCTCTATCTCAGGAAGACAGTCACTCCGACTCGATTAACGGATCTGCTGTAAGCACCTCATGCATCACTGAGGATCCTAATGATCTGAAGCAAAAACTGAAGGACCTTAAGGCTGTAATGCTTGGGCCAGACTCCAAGATAGTCAATAGCCTTGAGAACTCCGTGCCAAACCAGCTTTCATTGGAGCCAGAGAAGTGGGTGCGGACGATGGGCATTCCCAGAGGCAACTTGAAGGAGCTACTGATTGCTTGTGCTAAAGCAGTGGAAGAGAAGAACAGCTTCGCGATCGATCTGATGGTTCCGGAGTTGAGAAAAATGGTTTCAGTATCTGGTGAGCCACTCGAGAGGTTGGGGGCCTACATGGTGGAAGGGCTTGTTGCCAGGCTTGCCTCCTCCGGCAGCTCAATCTACAAAGCTTTGAAGTGCGAAGAACCAAAGAGTTCCGACCTCCTGTCCTACATGCATTTGCTGTATGAGGCCTGCCCCTACTTCAAGTTCGGCTACATGTCGGCAAACGGTGCAATTGCAGAGGCTGTCAAGGGAGAAGACAGGATTCATATCATCGACTTCCATATCTCTCAAGGGGCTCAGTGGATTTCTCTCCTCCAGGCCCTTGCAGCCAGGCCTGGTGGACCACCAACTGTAAGGATCACAGGCATTGATGATTCAGTATCAGCTTATGCGCGAGGCGGCGGGCTAGAGTTGGTTGGGAGGAGGCTGTCACGTATCGCTGGCCTGTGCAAGGTGCCCTTTGAATTCCATGCAGTTGCTATCTCTGGCAGCGACGTTGAAGAGGGACATCTTGGAGTCATCCCTGGGGAAGCTGTCGCTGTGAACTTCACCCTGGAGCTGCACCACATTCCAGATGAGACCGTGAGCACGGCGAACCACCGCGACAGGATCCTGAGGCTGGTGAAGGGCTTGTCGCCGAAGGTGGTCACCCTCGTGGAGCAGGAGTCCAACACGAACACCGCCCCGTTCGCGCAGAGGTTCGCGGAGACGCTCGACTACTACACGGCCATCTTCGAGTCCATCGACCTAACGCTCCTGAGGGACGACAAGGAGAGGATCAACATGGAGCAGCACTGCCTGGCGAGGGAGATCGTGAACCTCGTCGCCTGCGAGGGCGCGGAGAGGGTGGAGCGGCACGAGCTCTTCGGCAAGTGGAAGGCGCGCCTCACGATGGCTGGATTCAGGCCGTCCCCGCTCAGCTCCCTGGTGAATGCCACCATCAGGACGCTGCTGCAGAGCTACTCCATGAACTACCAGCTCGCCGAGAGGGACGGGGTGCTCTACCTCGGATGGAAGAACAGGCCCCTGGTGGTTTCGTCCGCATGGCATTAGTTCTGTGATGTGATCTGACGACGTACTACTACCTTGTCTCGTAGTCAATTTAGATGTATGTTTGGTTGGACTTCAGGAAGCTACAGTGATACGCGTATGGAGAAGGATAGCTATATCCCGGTGCTGTAATGCCAATCGTAGCATGTAGGGTAGCCTGAATAAGGCTGATGAGGTGTAGTACAAGTTTGGGGGGTATACGTGTCAGTTTCAGACGTCTTATGATAATGCTGTTGTACTCTAATCTCAATCAGCATTATCATCTACTGTTTAACTGAAATCGTTTGAAATGTTGGGTAGTAGGTCTGGAAATGAATAGGAAGTACACCCAGTTCAACGGATACAAATCCAACCGGCTGAACATTAGTACACGATATAGGTGTCAAATAACAGATCTAATTCCATATGCATATCTCAGTGGCAATGAAATCATTTATACGCAGGGAAGAAACAAAGCTTTGCCACAAAAGAAAAGGGAAGACAGTTTACGAAACCAAATTATCATAATCTGTGTTCTATCCATATTCCAGTAGTGAAGAGAAGACAGACAAAACCAAATTCTCATAATCTAATTAATCATAACGGGTTCACTGTACAACGAATGTAGGGCTGCAATGCCACATACAACAAGGCCTTTCCCGCTCCAAAAGACTGTTGCTGCAGCCCACAGGTATAGCTTACTTCCCTCCGGTTCAACTGATGTGTGAATGATACACAATTGAGAATCTTGCTGAAGAGATTATCATTAAAAAAAGCATTGTTGGTAATATATGGTTCTTGGAGCTATAAGCATTAGTAGGCACTCTCATGGGCCAAGGACTAAATTGCCAGCACTGCTGTAGCATAGGTTAGCCGAATGGTCCATCGGTGTGGCTTTGAAAGTAAATCCTTCGCTACCTTTTTCTTGTCTGGAACCACAAATATTGTTTGCTGCATTTCCGGGTACTGTTGACACTGGCATTGCTGGAAGCTCCATGCTACCGTACACAGAAGCCATGGGTTGCATTTGATACTGCATCTGATCAGGAACTGAAGACTGCATTCGGTTTGTGGCGTCACTGTGGTTCGGGCTAATTCCAACACCAAGGTCAAGACTGATAGTGTCACTTTCGGCGGCTTGAGAATATTGGTTGGTGAAGGTCCTGGCTTCACATGCTCTCATTATGCCACCAAAGCCGGGCATATTGCTGTTAATCGGATGCACAACAGACTTCATGGGAGGTGTCGACATCTCATGGCTTGCATTCCTGGCAGCAGGGACTTCATGGTTATGTTTTCCTTCGTATGTTGTTATCACTGATTTAGGATCATGTGATGCTCTCTCAACATGCTTCCTGACAGGGCATCCTGTGTTTGTGCACTTGTAGTAACTCCTGCAATCAAGAACACAAATGAATATGCGAGTGCACTGCCTAACATGTGCCATCCTCAAACAATAGATTGATTTGCTGCTTGTCTAAGTATGAAACACATCCATCCATTCAGAAAGTGATGAGAAATATGGGATTATCTTGAACCACTTGTTTGTCAGGAAACACTAATTGCCTTAGCAGAAGGCCAAATTCCAATTGAGCTCTTAAAAGCCTTACTCCCTGAAATTATTACACCGAAAAAAATTCAGATTAAAAATGCATGTTCTGGGGCTTTGAACCAAAGATCTCTCCCTTTCACTACTGCAAAGAGCTACCAAACCAACTAATTGGCTCTATTTGGTATACTTAAGAATAGCATTTTATAATATGGCACAGTGTAACAGTGCAAAATTCCTCTTCCAACATCTTTACAAGATGAAGTATTGAAAAACCAGGACATATATACACGTAAGCACATCAATATAGGCTGTTTGGTTTTGCCATAGTTTGCCCTACTAATGTGTCGCTATTTTTGGGGCTACCAAAATCTGGTCATGCCCATAAAGAATTGGCAAAAAAACAAACTAGGATGCCAATGCCAAAATTTAGACAGCAAACCAAATGCATGCCAAATGTGGTCAGCACTACCAAACTTTGGCAACCGTTAGCTTCGAACCGAACATTCCTATTATTTGTCTTGCCCCTCATGGAAAGTGCACCTTGCCAGCCTAGCTAGCAACTCGATTCCAAGGAAGTATTTTAAAGCCTTAATCCCCAGGCATTATTAAACTGGCAAAATTATGATAAATAATGTGCACCCGCAGGGTTTCGAATAGCATTTTACATGGCATAACGTAACAATGAAACATTACTTTCTAATTTTTATTTTCTCTACAAATTGTAGTCTTGCAGGGCTGAACTATATATATGCATACATACATCAATATTATGGCCATGTTCATATTGGCTTCTAAAAGTTGCTTTTTTATAGTACCTAGCTTTAAATAAAGTATCTTTTTAAGACGGGGTCTATTAGTTGATTGTAGTACACACTACAGTAACTTCATTTATATCGATCAAAATTGCACACGAGTATCTATCTATGCAAGTTTCTCTACAAGCTGCTACTATTCATAAACCAAAACTAAAAGCCTATATGAACGAGCCCTAATCTTATATTATGATACAAATGAAATGTATAACATCTGTTTTTTTCATTATATGCTATATGTTTCCCAGTATTTTAATTCATGTGGGGTTAGGTGTGATCTTTAACAAGAGGGAAAATTTTGTCATAATAATACTAATGGCTGGTATCTGCCCAAATAAAAAATAGACCAAATGGTAAAACAATATGACAAACTAAACACAGTCTAGCTTTGAGGGACCTTCATGGGACACATGGACAGATCATAATAGGAATTCCCGCATTTGATACACCAACGGTGATGGAAGTAGCACATCTTCATCCACCATATATCTTTAACAGCTCTGTCCACTTAATTTTTCAAATTCAACCGTGAGCATAGATGTGAAGTAGAGAATTTTCTTGTTCCTTGGCCATTTACTTTTGTTTCTATTAGTCCTCCACACTGAATTTATGTTTTCAGATATTACATTTAAACAGCATAATATCACAGGTTAGTTATGCCATGGATGTTTCGCAAAATCCGTAGAATACAAAAGTTTTTTAGTTTCTGATCCAGAGAACATAACTAGAGGATTATTAGATATTTCACCATTACTTTAAAAAAATATGTTCAATTGTGAGACAAAAAAGGAGAAATTTTAATGGTATTAGTTCATGAAGAAATAAGTACTGACCGCGGATTGGGGTTTCCTTTGACTACTTTCTGCCCATATTTGCGCCAGCGATACCCATCATCCAAGATGTCAACCTCACTAACAGTTTGTACAACAACACGGGGCTCACGGTTAGGTTTGCCCACCAGAGCAGCATCAATCCCAGCAGACTCCATTTTCCTATTTGCACAGTTGTAGACAACAAGATTAGCACTTGACAGGAGCGATTCTTTAGTGGGTACCAAGTCCAAACCATTCGTACCTGCGTTTTGACTCTAAATCGTCATCCTCAGCATCATCCCCAGGGTAAGGTCTTCCACCTCCAGCATCCATGTCATCATCACTAACTGAACCTGGAACAGGGTCAACCATACCAGCTGAATGTACTGGATTACCAAGGTTGCTAAGAGCATGCGAAGACTTGTCTGCATATTAACAGCAAAATTCTGAGAGACCCAACAAAAAGGTGATCACAAAAACATAACAGGCATCGTTACCACAAGTTTTCCTTTGGTGTATGGGTCGACCAATATATCGCTTGTGATGTGCAAGTACGACTCAGGAAACTCATATCAAATTGAGTTTTGTAAGTTTAAAGCATTCCTTTTCAAGAATTTGTAGAAATTTGAACTATCGAGTTGTTACTACTATAATATATTGATAAAAAATAATAGCAAGTGACTAGAAAAAAAAAGCAAGCAAAAAATGCTGCAATTTAACCATAGATGTTGATATACTTCATTTTTGAAAACCAGATATGAGAATGCAAGGGCCAAGCTTCCAGACCACAGGAACCCAATATCAATTTTTTAAACCATGATAAACTCCTAACCTTCAGCAGCTGCCACACCATCATATCTTTCTTCACCCTGGTTAGAAGGAACTGCACCAGAAGCTACCCTCCTATTAGGCAGGGGCTTAGGATGGTTGTGACACCCTTTATAAACAACTTCAGTAATCTGACCATCAAGCGAACGCTCCAATAGCTTTTTTACTTCACAATTAGGATGTGTGCACTTGTAATAGCTTCTAGGGTTTTCACTTCCCTTGACATGCTTCTGTCCATATTTGCGCCAGTTATAACCATCTTCTGCTGACTTTTCAGCTACATTTTCAGACTGTGTCTCCTGCATGGCATTTTCAGAGCTATTCATCTGACGCAACTCAGATGGACCAACTTCAGCAGGCACGCTGTCAGTCAAACCAACCATTCCAACAGGTTGGTTCGGAGCACTTGAAACATTCACGGTGAGAGTTGACTCATGTGAACAGAGAGGTCTATTTTCAATCACCATATTGCTAGATGATGAGGCAGGATTCACACTTTGATTTTGCATAGAAGGCTCATAGTTTTTCAGATCATTGATAGCAGGAGCCTGCAGTACAAAATGTGAGTATTACAAAGGTTATACGATGCAAAAGTGATTTGTACAACATGTCAACAGGAGTTAAGAAAGAAGGTGACCAAGCAAGCATAGATAGATCACACTAAATCCGTACTAAGTTTTTCTTCTTCAGAATCTACCATTTATACAAGAAACTTGTGCATTACTTGTGTGAGAAGTAATGCAACATATGGGGTAGACTTATTAGGTTAGCAGAGTAATTAAGGAGAATATAAGATGTTATGAACTTCCTTTTATGTTAGAATAATGGATGCTTCCCATTATACCATCCTAAAGCCACAGAACACACCCACAATAATCCTTTCAATTATTTTCTATGAAATTTAAACATAAAACTGGGGTTGTCTTTTTATATTCAGATGATTTCACAAACTTTGCAAATGTGTAACCCAAAAAAATGTTTTGTCACTGTATTGTACCCTATTCTCATTACAAGCATCTCATTTTCCACTGACAGCTTATTTTTAGGCTGTAAAGCCCTGCTGTAACCAAATCATACAATAAACTTGATGTACTTACTCAGACTTGAATTTCTTGCCATATACTTGTAAAGACAAAAGTATATTAGAACCTTAACTTCCTTTTGCAGTTCTCCAACATAAAATCAAATTTATTTTTGTGGGATCATATATAAAGCAAAATGCTTAAATTTTATTTTGCTGGTTACACGATAAAGTACAATTAATTTCTTTAGGTCACATATAAACAAAATCCTTAAGCTCTTAGGTCCAGTACATGCTGCTAAATAACTACACAAGTAATCATTCAAGGAAATGCTCTGTACCACTGATTGAGAAGATGAATTGATATGAGGTTTGAATTCAAAATCCTGAGAGCCCCCGTCTTCATGGGCAGCACCAGCAGATTTATCCCTAGACGAAGGCAGTATGTCCGGGTGAGCGCTCTTGTTCGTAATTGCAGCCATGCTCAGAGTACCAGTTGTAGGTGAGGGTTCAACCTAAACAGAAAGTTTTGTTAAATATTTTTCAAGCAGGGTAACCTCTATAGACTTTTGAACACCCAACAATGTACAGCAACGTTATAGTCTACAGATTGCACATCATCTTGTAGAAATTATTTCTGTAATGCTTAATACAGTATTCTATGCCCAACAAGCAAGGCAATTTCTTCCCTGTCAACTGAATGTTACCGTCATAAATTCTTCCCTGTTTGCCAAGCATCCTATGCTTGGTAAAGGAAACATCAAGAAGGAGGTCGACAAGAACAAGAAACCGGGACAAAGGAAGTAATAATGATACTGCTACAAGTATTATATGCCCAACAAGCAAGGCAATTTCAATTTGTGGGTTGTCACCAAGAGGAATCAAGACTACGAATACAACATCTAAAACCAATTTTAAGAAACAATAACAATGAAAGGGTCAACCCTAATCCAAGCCTGCAAAAAACTGACTCTCTCCCTCCCGCAATAGCTTGGTGCTCTTATGGAAGAGTACTATTCCTTAGCACACCACCAGTACAACACCAGGTGACGTTTCCTTAAATAAGGCACTTTAAAGCCCCCACGAGAGAAATGCCAAACGATGATTTGTTCTCCGCGCCACCGAGTGTGTGCAGTACAGAATAATTCCCCCCCCCCCCCCCCAAAACGCACAAGCAACAGCTCCCACCTCACTCCACAGCAAATCGACGGCGCAGGGACGCCCCAAAAGGAGAAACAGAGGGAAAACAACCATATCCCCGAGAACCCCGCGAAAAAGGCGGTTCCAGAAGCCGCATGGCACCACCGCAAATGCGAAAGCCCGCAGCAAAAGCGCATTATTCCGAGTCCACGAGCCAATTCCGCCGTGCGCAAATGTCTCATAAACTAGAGCATAAAGCTAATGCGCATCGGAATCCCTCCTTTTCCCCAACACGAGATGGACGCCGTAGAATTCGCAGATCCCGCGGTAATAACAAGTGGGGGGAGGCGACAGGTATAGCGAGGCAGTAATCACCTTGAAGTGCGTGAGGAGGACGGGGGACTCGAGGAGGGCGGAGGGGCTGTACCCTGCGGGGATGGTGAGGCAGGGCTCCCGCGAGATCGGCAGCCGCGCGGGGGACATCGCCTTGTACCTCGCGCCGGCGCCGGCAAGCGCAGACACGCGCCGATCGGTCGGGGCCGGCTTCTCCGGCAAGCTCCCGACGCCGACGGGGAGGTCTCCGGAGCTAGGGTTTGGCGAATCGGCCATTGGTGCGGTGCGGTGCGGGGTGTGCAGTGCAGTGGAAGGAGGAGGTGGTTTTGGAGGCGATGGTGGGAAGGGCAGTTTGGGGAAAGCGGGCTCGTCTGGTAGCGAAGGCAGCGTGGGGTGGGAGGCTGCGACTCGTGTTGACCTCATTAATGGGGGTCCCTTCTACCACTGGGAGGTGCGCGAGATTGCCGGGTCGGGCACGCGAGTCTCCTGCAAGGGAAGCGAAGCAAAGCAAGCGTGGTGTGACGTGGGCAACCGCGGCACGAAACCGGCGGTGGGATCCGGGTGCAGGGAGTGGCGACAGCGACCCGGCTAGCACCGAGGCATGGCCATCATGTGTGTGGCTGAAGGTGGGCTCGTAACTGCGTTGGTCCCACCGCCAGTGAGTGGTTAGAGGTCTGTGTCTTGGTGTTGTGGGTGAACCTGGGAATGGGGAGGGCAAGATAAATGTGTGTCTTAATCCGGAATCCTGCATGGGTGCCCGTCAGAGTACCTCATCGAAATTGAATGCGAAATGAAGAGAGGTAAATCGAACTGCGAATTCGGTGCAACACAGTTGCACGTTGGCGCTTGTTTTTACTGTGGTTAAATTGATTTAAGTTTGTTTGGGAAATATTTAATGGACATGACCACCATGCGAAGTATAATCCGAGCGCTAGCGTCGGGTGCTGCTTCTACCGTCCGATCTCCTTCTGCAAGAGCAAGAGCAATGTAGCCGTCAGATCTCATTCTCGCGTTTTTTTTTGGCCATGAGTGTTGTAGCAGGGGTGGTACTTACAGCTGATCTAATATATAATAAGTCAAATAGTATAGGAAAATATATTAATGCACCTTCATATTTTATAATTATTAAAAGGTAAGATGAAAATTTCCTATCCTAACCCACTTATATATATATATAATATAAACCCCCAAGAGGAGTATGAAGATATCAGATCCACTCATTTTTACTCACCAGCTCTCTCTAACTCTAGGATTTAGGATATAGGGTATACCCTTCTCCATAGGAGACATTACACTAAGAAGGGTACCCTTCTCTATGGGAAATATAGCACTAAAAAAGTTAGATAGAGAGTTGGCGAGTAAAAATGAGTGGATTTGACCTCTTTATACCACTATTACTCTATTAGGGGGTTATATATATAAGTGTTGTAGAATGAAAAATTCACATCGTACCCCTTAATAATTACAAAATATGAAGGTATATTGATATATTCTTCTATGCTATTCAGTTGCGGACCCAGAAAAAAAAATCTAGGTAGGGCGAAGTCCTGGACGCTGCCGCCGCGCCGTCCTCCGCCTCTGCCGCCCGGGAGGCCGAGATCTAGGTTAGCGCCGCCGGCTCTCTTTTCTTGGACTTGGTGTTGGCCCGTGTGTCCTCACTCCTCCGCTAGTATATCTCATTCCCTTGTTGCTTTGTTGGGCCGTGTGTTTATTGGGTATTTGGGTGTTGCTTGGACTTGGACCTTGTCTACCAACTCTACACGACTATACCCGGGGGGGTGCTTCCACGGTTCCACCGGGGGGCGCCCAGGCGGGTTCCGGCCGGCGAGGGGATGTCCGCCCCTGACTATATGCATGCCCATCATCTTATGTGTTCTGCTTGGCTCGGCAGCGTTGAGGCATCGTAGTTGTAGAAAACCAATTTAAGTTTACAAACAGATAAAGAAGGATTGTAGAGGCATGGTAAAAGCATTAGAAATAACCTTAATTGGAACATAGTTTACTCAAATTTTATAGAACAATTCAAATCTAGGTCACCCTCTGGCTATTAGTGAAGCTAAATGTACAATCAGACACACTATATCACCCCCAAAGCGTCTTTACAACGCAAAATCTCGCCTCAAGAGAACCCCAATCAGGCTGTTCCCCCATGTTCTAGAACCAATTATTCCAAATTAAGTTCATTATTCCTAATACATTCTACTCTCCAACATCGGTAGAGCCCCAATTTGCCCCAAAAAGACCAAAATGCACGTGAATTTTGGGAATCTAAAGTTCGTAAGTATACATCAAAAATGAGAAAAATTAAAGGGTTCCTCACCTTTGCCGCTTCCCACTGCGAACGGGATTGGCATCCTCTGGGCATCGCCGCGCGCGACACGGCAGCCGCATGCCAATCCGGACGCGGGGGCCGCCGGCACGTCGCGGGGTGGAAGGAGACGCATGCGGGGCCCCGTGGCGGACCTCACGAGGGCCGGGCTGGCCAGCGCAGAGAAAACGACGGACGCCACGATCATCGCGCGGTGGCGCACTGGCGCTGCTCGGTGGCGACCGAAGGCTGGAGTGGAGTGGAGAGCGCTCGTGACATGGTGGATGGATGCGTGCGAGGTGCGGCGGCGCAGGGGGTCCGGCCTACGAGGGGAGCTCGAGCGGCTGCCCGGAATCGCTCGAAGGGCAGGTCCGCCCTGATACTATTAGACATATTATATATTAGATCAGTTACAAGATTCAATTATGAGAGATTGGATCATTCCTGCTACAACACTGAGCCTTTTTGAAATTTGGCCGAGCCCTGGCATTCTACGCACCTGGATTTGAGCCTGTGTGGGTGAAGCGTTCAACGACGTACTAACCAAGCAACGCTGGGTCCTATCTCATTCTCTTGTGACGCAACAAAAATCACAACACGCATCAAACAACTATCCTGGTGCAACACACCTTCATTTGTGAAAAGCTTCCTCTTGAAAAGCACAACACACCTACATTGTTTTTTTAGCAATCACGCCTACATGATTGAGGGCCTGTTCTTTTTCTCGAAGCTGACAGCTTTTGATTTCTACTATAGTACCTAACTTTCAAATAAAGTATTTTCTCAAGACAGGGTCTACAAGTTAAACGATATACACGTTAAAAGCCCAACATCTGTATCCGCCAAAATCGCAAGTGAGTATCTCTCTTCGTAATCTGTACCGTAAACAACCAAAATTCAAAAATTTCAGCCAAAAATCATAAGCCGCAGCCGTTGCCAAACAGACCTGAACCAATTTGAGTTTGAAACTCCCCTTGAAGAAAAGTTCGAGTTTTTGTATAAGTTGGAGTGCAGGTTTTCGGCCATAACTTTCTGGTACATGGGCATGGGCCAAATCAGTATCCATATCCCACTCTGACGTCCCTTCCTGAGCTGCTCAATCCAAATAGTAAGGCCATGTTCGTTTTTTTCCATATAAACTTTTTTTATAGTAAATAATTTTTCTAAAATATCAAAATTTTAAATTGACTATCTTTTTAAGATAGACTCTACTAGTCAATTATAGTATATATTGTAGTGATTTTATTTATATCAGCTAAAATCGCATACGAGCATTTCTCTACAATCTGTTACTATTTATAAAAGATATCAGTAAAAGTTAATATAAACGCTTCCTGCATTCATGCTGAGCTACCACAAGATTCATAGCTAAGTTTTCTTTTAAAAAAAGATTCGTAGCTGATAAGTCAATCGTGTGCCAAATGAGCACATTTGCCTAAAAATGACAAGTCAAAAGTTTATGGAAAACACTTTTATACTCCTAGCAGTCATTGCGTTGGGTGACTTCAAAACAAAATATAGATGTACAAGTCGTGATATGATGCATTTTAATCTATCTGTTCGGTTGTGAAGTGAATGAAAATTTGCCAAATTCTCTGCAACCATGAACAAATACGCTTTCAAGCTTATTGTATGGTTCTGTTATATTAAATGTTCCATTCTTTTCAGTTTATGTCTTATGACTTCATTCAAACAAACAAATGACGTCTTTTTGAAGTGGCTTATCATTATAGCTTTTTCGAAATGATTTATCGGCTTATGGGGGCGTTCTTTTATTCTACAGTTTATTAGTTTAATAAATAGTGATTGTTGAAAGAAGCCGAAGATAAAAACTGATTGAAAAGAACAGAAAAAAAATCTTATCTGGCTTGCCAATGACGGTCCTAATACTAGTACTAGTTTGAGATGATTCTCACCCTTACAAAACAATATTTTATTTTAAACATATGAATTTTACATAAAAAAAAGTCAATGGTCGTCCTATTTCAAACAAACATGCCCTAAAAGTTTCGAACCACACCCTGCACTGTACAGTGCGGCCAATGCCAGTTTGTCCCAATTCTACCACTTGGCACGTCGTTTTCCCGCAAAAATGACTTTGCCCCGGTGCTCCCGCAGCGGCCAGCGGCGAAGGCGATCCACCCACCCAATCTGCCGGCCACGACGAAACGGAGGCGGAACTTGAAGTCGCGCACCACCAAACCAAGGCATCCCCATCCCCACCGGGCTATATAAAATTCGGAGCGGAGAAAAGAGGCGAGCAAAACAAAACTACCCGAAAACAGAAGCAAACGCGAAAGGACAAGGCCCATTTCTTCTACCTCGCCGCCTCCGCTTTCCCAACCCCCAACCCCACCCCACCAAATCCATAGCGGCATCCACCGGAATCCACCGCCGAGGCGCCGATCCCCTCCCCCACCCATGGCGATCGGGCCCAGCCGCCGCCTCCCATTCGGGCGATTTGGGATTTGACAAGATTTAGTAGCCTCACAGCGCGTGCGGCTCGCTTGCTGATTTGATCCGGGGAATCTCGCGTCGCTGCTGCTGGATTGCGTTGGGGGATTGGTTTGCGCGGGAGATGGGGCTGCTGTTCGTGCAGTCGCTCCCGGGGCCGAAGGTGTTCAAGTGCAAGTTCTGCAGGGTGGACTCGGCGTCGCCGGACGCCATCGTGTCCAAGGAGTTCCGCGGCCGCCACGGCCGCGCCTACCTCTTCGAGAGCGTGTGAGCTGGGCTTTCCCTCTATTCCCCCTTTGATTCTTGCAGTTTCCTGAATGTGAATTGCGCGATCATAGCAATGCCGCTGTTCTGGAAAGGCTTCGCATTTTTTACTTGCAGAGAAGAGATAGTTCTTAATTCGTGGTGTACATATTTAATATTAAATGTTGGTAGCCACACTGATTTAGGTTGGCATAGCTGCACGAGAATTGTTTTCTAGTAGTGTTGTTTCCTCAAGGTTTTTTTAGTTTGTGGTTGAGAGTGAAGAATCATGATGGTTATCTAGTCATGTTGAGTGCAAGCAAGCTAGGTTGCAAGAATGTGATGGTGGATCCGTGCTATGGTTGTGTTCGATTTCATTGATGATAGAATCGCCTGAATCATGATGGATGTGAATTAAACGAGATGCAAAAGATGGTGTACATGACTAAAGGTTACTTATTGTTCCTAATTGTTTGAGCTTGATGGATCAATTTAGGCAAAATGGTAACATATTTGTTATGGTCAACAGCTCAACATGGTGAGAAAATGTTGGTGCTAGATTAGAGAATTAGAATTTGGAGACTAAGTAGCAAAAATTGCAGATTATATATCACATGATCAACAACGACAAGATCATGCTTCGTAAAGAATGGAGATAGGCAACTTAAGAGAGCTTGATCAAGGTAGGTTGGTTGTGGTTATGAAGTGCTTCTCGGTCAAATTTCAGCTATTTGATGCTGGCCAACCATCAAATGTCAATGACATGTAGAGGTCATGTTTTGTGGAACCAATGGAACCTGCAAACGAAATTTTGTGCACTTCCTTTATTTGCCTGAAATCCAAATGATGTTACTTTTTTTTTATGAATTTTGCAATCGGACAATGTTTTCATCTTATCTAGCAACCAAATATGTGAAATATAATCATGATTATTAGAATTACATGAATTCACATCATGGAGTGGACATTGAACGTTTAAACAACCACACATTGCCAATTCCTGTTTACATGTTAATCTGGGGTGAATGTGGCATCCAGGGTGAATGTGAGCCTTGGTCCCAACGAGGATCGCAATCTCTTGACTGGACTGCACACAGTCAATGATATCTACTGTAGCTGCTGCCAACATCTTCTTGGCTGGAAATATGTAAGTTGCCAATTTTCGTGTTGTTTAATGTAGAGTTCATTTAAAACTAACAATGTAGGTTGGTTAAAGCATGCAAGTTAGTCAAACTGTTAAATTTGAATGTTACATCTTAGCTTTCTTGATGTCTAGGTGGATAAACATCCTAACACAGTCCTGTGAAAAACTAAGAACATACTACTTCTGTTCTTTTTTACTTGTCATTTTGGACATCAACACGGTCTCCCATACACATCATTGACCATTACTTTTTCTAATTATATGTTAGTAAAAATTATAAAAAAAAACAATGACATATAAATATTTTTTATGACGAATCTAGTGATAATATTCCCACGTAACAAATCCAAATTCTTTTATGTATGTTAGCAGTCAAATTTTAAAATGTTGACTTCACACATTCTAAAACGACATCTAAAAAAGAATGGAGGGAATATGTGAAATGATGTTCCAATTGATCAACTTGGTCGGATATCAAATGCCTTCTGAAACAATAGGATAAGTAGATTCCCTTCATAATGCATAGGGCGTTCTAAGGCATGACCTCAGCATTTCTAGAGGCCACTTCATTTAGAATTCTGGTGTTATAGATCGTGTAGTTTTAAGTGCACAAACTTCGTCTGTACACTTACTCTGGACAGCAAGTGGTTATATGTCTTTCTATTTCGCGGGACCTCTTCTTTGTGTTAGCATTTTTTTATGTGCAAAACACATTCGCACTTTTGCATGCCTTGATTGGGAAATTGTCAAGGAAAATGGGCAATCAAATGTAGCTATGCCTTCTGACTTAAGGTATACATGATCTCTTCTCTCCCTCCTAATTTTATTTTCTCGTATAGGAAGATCATAACTTGATACCACCGGTTGAGAGGATGAATGGTGAATAAATGATGTTTTATCTGTAGAAGTCAAATAAGTGAATCTCTATTCACTCAGCTAGGTTCTTAGGATTTTTTTAAAAGGTCTCTTGAAATGTGAATCATGTTTATTGAGCTTCATTGCAATATCTCCAGTATTTACACACATGAGAATTGTGCTGTTCACAGAACAGGCAATGTTAAGTGTTCAAGCTGTAGCTTAAAATTCGGCTAGTCCAGAACTTGATTTGAACTGAGATTAGTCAAGCACATCCTCCAGTGCCTATCTTGATAACCAAATTACATGAGGATACGTAACAGTTATTTCCACCATCATGTAATCGTAGTGATTTGTACTAGAGGATAAAAAAACTTGGAAATACAATATATGCTACCTATGCCAAGTGGCCAGCAACTGCTATTATATAGGAGTACTTTTTAGCCAAGGAACATATGTCCAACTTGTTCTTCCAGTTTTTCATGAGGGGCACAACAAATTCTATCTGGTTCTCGTGGTGCGAGATAGATATCTACTTTTGATATGCTGGTTTGGCTGCCTTTTCCATGGTATGTAGCAGATTGTTGGCTTATCATGAGATCGTTATTGTTTGGCTGCGGTTGTGCTCATGTTTTCCTCTAGAAGCATGAGTTTGCCTGTTTCCTTATGCTTGCCACTGCCATGTGAGCAAGCCTGGGTCATAAACACTTGAGCATTTGGTCCAATTGTTGCTGAATGCAGGCACATGGGCACAAGGGAACAAGCAAATATGTTCCTTAAGTCTTGCAATGTTTCCTCTGGATGTTGGTTTTTTTATCTGGACCTTGTGACTACCATGATGACTGCCCTACTCATTGAATAATATGCAGGAGAAAGCTTATAACGAAGACCAGAAGTACAAAGAAGGCAAATATATATTAGAGAAGAACATGATGCTCAAAGAAGGATGGTAGCAGAAAAAAAATTGATGAACTATTAAGTCTGCAAATGCAGAAATTTGCAACTGTCTAAAGTGATGCTGAACACTAGCTGTTAATAATTTCCTGAACATTGATTATGCTGCAAGGAGCCAAGGACAATCACCATGAACGTGCATTTGCCAAATACATTTTCTTACACCCGCTGTTTGTCTTGTTCTGATCACCTCTGATAGCTTGTTGATGTCAGTTTGCTTGGTTCATCAGTTAAAGTTTGGAGATGTCAGCTTTGTGCAGCTGCCGAAATAGACAGGAATGGTGCTCATAGCCTGATAACTGCTTGGTTTAGTTCGTTTAATTGTTAGTACATGACCAAGGTAACCATCTTGACTTTTGCCTGGCTCGAAAATCTGGCAGCTACGACTATGTAGACGACAAGAGCACGCCGGTTGCTGCATAAACTGTGATGCAGCCTTACCTTGGACATGGCTCGCGCACCATCAGACGGTAGAAACGGCCAGCAGATTGTCGTGGTCGTGCGAGGCATGTGGAGTAGTTGGGCGACGTGAACCGCCTGCTGCGTTGATGCAACGGGTTTTTTTTTGTACTACTAGCAGGGGAACTGCACACGGCAAGCTTAACAGAAAAGAAGAACAAGAGGAAGAGGAGAGGGTAACAGGCGACAGAGCCTAGCCCTACTACAACAGATGTGCGATCGTCTCCATGACGCTTCTCGCTCCTGCTTCAGCCCAGGCCAGGCCCTAGCCTCATATTTGAGGTCTGAGATGATGGCATCGGCCGCTTTGTGCTTGTTCTGAAATATGCGTCTGTTCCGTTCGTTCCAGACCGCTTTGTGCTTGTTCTGAAATATATTAGCTCGTATTCTAATATATCTCTTACATTACTTTTAATAGATAGAAGTCAAATTAGGTTCATTTGGTACGCTACGTATTTTGCATGAGATATTTGAGATTTTTATCTATCCATATATATGACGTTCAGCTAACATCATTAGTCATGTCAGTTCTTTAATTATTCTATAAATTTGCTTATCATTTTTATTGTTTATAGTTAGCTCGAGATCGACTTTATGAACCGAGTTTGAGTCCACTCTCTAGCTCGATCTAAAGGTCGACTCAAATTTAGCTCTCTTGTTTTTAAGATGAGCAAAGCTGAGCTTAGTCCAGCTTGCTCGAACTCGATTTGTTTAGAGCCCTCCCTGCCATAGCCTGACAAACCCATTCACTAGCATTGGCGATATTGTGGTGATCAGTTGGGCTTAAAAGCTCATGGCTTATGGCTGAAAACACTGTACCTGGCTGAAAAAAAATATTGTAGCTGACAGAAACTTATTTAGCATAGTTAAATTTAAAAAAATTTAAAAATATAAAAAAAAATATGTTAGCCCATTACGTATAGTACAAACAAATACGGGAAAAAAGAACCAGCAAAAAAGCTCAACAAAAAGCCAAAAGTTCGAAAAAACGAAATTTATGAATAGTGAAAAATAAGCTGAAAGCCAAAAGTTTAAGCCCAATCCATCACTGCCCTCAGGTCAGCTATCCATTTGGCATCAAGCAGTGCTTCCGCCACTGTCCTCTTTTTTTTTTCTGGCCGCTGTCTTATAGAGCCCTGGCGCGATGTCCATTAGCGCCTGTCCATGCAACCACTCCAAAAGTTTGCGCACTGGCCATCGCCTACAGAGATTTCTGTGGCCGCTTGGAAGAGTTTGTTGTCCACCTCATTACACGGCAGCTCCATTCCAACCCATGGCTTCTCCGGAGAGGTCCAAGAGTGCCACAACCACCGCAGTCGCAGCGCTCGTCCAAAAGGCGTTCAGATCAATGACACCCAGCCCTCCGTTACGCCGTGGCCGGAAAAACCTTCGCCCACTTGGCCCTACAGCGGTCGCCAGGCTCGCCTAACCTTGTCTATCCTTTTTACTATAGCCTTCGGCAGTTCATGGATGCACATGAGGTACGTTGGCAGTGCTGAAAGCACCGAATTGAGAAAGCACTAGCCGGCCACCTCGCCACATTGGATAAATTACTACTCCCTCGATCTGTCCACCCACCAAGACCAGCAGCAGCTACCAGAAATCTCTTAACTCCTCGCATCGTACTCTCCCCCAAACCATCGCCCTAGCGCTCTCATCTGCTCTGCCTCCACTCACATTGATCTCTCTCCCCGACCACCATATCTATCCAAAGAATCGAAGCCCCAAATCCTAGCCAAGGAGGACGATGAGGCTCCGCAGCTAGCTAGGTATGTTTTTGCTCTAGATCTCCCTGTTGCGACCTCCATTCCGAGGTTGCTGTGATTTTGAGTTTCGAGCCAGGGCAGTCCTCAGTAACAAGGTCATCAACGGTGGCACGCTGGCGGCGAAGGAAGGAACACAGTCACACTGGTCTTCCAGGCTGTTACAACTTTGATCCCAGGAGAAAACATGCATATCGCAAATAATCTGAGAGAACACGGAAGAAATTTCTGAATTTCTTTATTCTCTTATTTGCTCTCCCTCTTTCTTACTTTTCTTCCTTGGATACAAAACTGGGTACAAGTCCCCCTAATATATAGAGATAAAACTCTCATACTCCTATTCCGATTCGAACTTTAAGTTAGTCTCAACTTCAACTTGAGTTATACTCGGAAATGAACTCTACTAAGACGAGAAAATTGATCATTTGCCACTTTGAAGAGTGGACTTCGCAAAATTGCCACTTTCAAAATTGGCTTCGCAAAAATGCCATGCAGTATATTTACCTCTTGATTACCATGCCATTTGAGCCATTTAACTCATTTAATATATTTTTTTCTAATTTCAGGGGCTGAAAAAGACCTTTCTACCCTTGCTAAGTTTTGCACTATCCTGTTTGGCTCCAACTACCCTCCGCCAGTGCATGTAACGTTCTCATGCATAATATTAACATAGAATTAACTATGAGTCATACATAGCAACACCACTTAAAATGATACTCTTTTAACATAGAATAAAAATAAGGCAATCATACCATAACCCCTCGACATAGGTAACAAGCAAAACCATATTCCAGCGACTACCCCATAGTCTTGGCTTTATTCATCATATACCCTCTCCATAGATGAAAATTCAGGATTTACCCTCCTGACCCACGTGTCAGTGACTTATGATGACCCCACATATCATTGAGGTGGGAGGGTAAATCCTGAAATCCCCAATTCAAGAGAGGGTATATGATGAAGATCCCCATAGTCTTTCACATCTCATCACATTCATACCACAATGTCAAAAAGGTTCGAACTAAGCTTAAAAATACTAACTTGGAAGTAAAGCGGAAATAGAAATAGAACCGACGAGCGGCTCCATTGATAGGACGAAGCACGAACACCACCCACCCACGACGATCCACCAGCGCTCAACGGTAGGACTCGGAACCTTGCGCGCGCCGTGACCACCGAACTTCTTGGCTCGCAGCGCTGGGTCGGCGACAAGGAGGGTGCGGTCGTAGCGCGAAGATGTCCTTGACCTCCTTCTTGGCGGTCTCGCCGACGTATTTCGGTAGTAGGCGACGAGCACCTTGGCGATGGCACGGCGGATGGCGAGATCGGGGCGTCTTCCGCCTCCGCGACGCGGATCGCATGTCGATGTCCTTGAAGCGAGCGCCGGCGAGCATGATGGGCTCGAAGGCCTTCAGCGAGCATCTCGTCCGATCACTCGATGGGGCGCCGTTCACCTTGATCGGCCGCGCCAGCTTGCGAGAGGCCATGGCCACCGCCGTCTTCTTGCGGCCGAAGCACTGGAGCGTTACATGCACTGGCGGAGGGTAGTTGGAGCCAAATAGAGCAGTGCAAAACTTAGCAAGGGTAGAAAGGTATTTTTCAGCCTCTGAAATTAGAAAAAATATTAAATGAGTTAAATGGCTCAAATGGCATGGTAATCAAGAGGTAAATGTACTACATGGTATTTTTGTGAAGCCAATTTTGAAAGTGATAATTTTGCGAAGCTCACTCTTCAAAATGGCAAATGATCAATTTTCTCCTACTAAGACATAGACTCTAAGTCAAGATTATTTCTAACACAGGCAAACGCCCGGCCGGTGCGCCCGAGCATCAAGAATCACTCTGCCGCCATCTCCAAGACGCCCTCTTGGATCACCTCACGCTCTATTTCAAGGGCGCCTTCTTGTCAAGCCCGCACAAGGATGCAATGGCAGCAATCACCGGCGAAGTCAATGTTCCACTGAGAATGGCGATGTACTCCCCAATCACCTCAGCAGACCGCTCTTCTCCATCCGCAATGAACCCCAGCCGCTTGGCTAGGATCCCGGTGAAGAGGAAGGGTTGGCTACTGCTGGGTTTGGTGCGCCTCTCTCTTGGCCCGGCCTGTCCGGGCTGTGCCTCGACGCCGAAACAAGAGCGGCGACACACCGAGATATTGCGATGGACTACGACGTTGAAACAGAGATTGGTAGCATGTTTTGGATTGCACATTTGTACGCAGTGCTGCTAGCAGATAAGATCACGGATTAGAAAACCAACTGCTTGCTCGACATTGGGTGAGCCTTATATTATTCGAGACTCCCGATCAAACTCCTGCTGAAGAACGAATGGACTTCTAAAACCAGCCAATCACCTCTAACCTACGCTTTACTCGGCCCAGATACGCCTCCCTCACCTACGCCTTCCTAGCGTACTGGCTGCTGGGTACCACCTGTAAAACAGACCAACCGACCGACGCCTAGACGATCCGCGTGGAGAACTGGCAATCGGTTTAGTTTACCACATCAAAGCAACAACCAAATCTTTGAGATAGACAAGCTACAAACCACATACGGGTGCAGTTGTCCACGCAACGACTTTGATCGATCGAACCGACCAAACAGTTCAACCGACGCGGCGCCGTTCGGAGACGCGGCGTGGGCGGGCAACGCGGGCCAGCCCAACAGCGAGGCGCCCCCAGAAGCTCGGTCAAATCTCCAATACGTACATACGCACGCACGTCGTATACCACGTTTCCCATTCGTACTGCCCCAGCGGCGGATCCAGCGGTGGGGCGGGTCTCAAGCCCCCCTACTGTTACCGAACCCTTGGAGCCCCTCTTAAATTTTTAGCCATAAATGTATAATATAAAAGTGAGATCAAACTGAAAGTACTTCAGCTCCTCTAAAAATTTTTCCTTTCCTAGATCCACTGTACTGCCCCGTATATCGGATCCGCTGCACCACTCAACGTCACGACCATCTGTCTCCTCTAGACCTCTATAAATAGCCGCCGTCCCGATTGGCCCCTGGCTGCTTCCGTTTCCTCGCCTCGCGTTCGCACCGGCGTCGCATGTCCCCCAACCCAACGCCGCGCCGCTGCGCGCAGGGCCGGATCGGCGGCAGCCAGAGCCAGGAGCGGACCATGGCGGCGTTGGACGAGGAGGCGTTCGACGAGGTGGACCCGACGGGGCGGTTCGGGCGGTACGCGGACTTGCTGGGCCTCGGCTCGGTGAAGAAGGTGTACCGAGGGTTCGACCAGGAGGAAGGGATCGAGGTGGCGTGGAACCGCGTGCGGCTGCGCGCCCTGGCGGACCGCGACCCCGGGATGGTGGACCGCCTCCACGCCGAGGTGCGCCTCCTCCGGTCCCTCCACCACGAGCACATCATCGGGTTCCACAAGGTCTGGCTGGACCGTGACGCCGGCGTGCTCAACTTCATCACCGAGGTCTGCACCTCCGGCAGCCTCCGCGAGTACCGCCACCGCCACCGCCATGTCTCCGTCAAGGCGCTCAAGAAGTGGGCGCGCCAGATCCTCGAGGGCCTCGACCACCTCCACACCCGCGACCCCTGCATCATCCACCGCGACCTCAACTGCAGCAACGTCTTCATCAATGGCAACACCGGCCAGGTATCCGTACCGACGTCGCCTATTCTTCCGTGATTTGATTCCTTAAAAGTTAAAATTTCCCAAAATTTTGAATCAGATGCGCGCTGTTGTTAAATTCTCTGCAAACTGCAATTGCATGCATGATACTGTTCTGTCCAATTAGGGAGCAATAGGTCAATAATTTTACGCATTTTAATGGAATAGACATTCAGATTGGATTTTAAATTTTGAATCGGGGGTAGAGGTGATAGTTTATTGGCTGTTGCTGTGTACACTTACCCGAGCATTAGGGCATCAGGGGATTAGCGGCGGGTGCTTTTGCCTTTTCCGCTTATTTTCTGTGACGACCTGTAGCTCTCCGTGAGAGATCTAAAAGCATCGCAAGAATTGGAACCTAAGATACGCCTGTGACAGTGTGAACTGCACCTTTCGAATAAAGGCGAAACACAAGTGATACACGTTGAGGCGCACTTTAATTTGTTACGCTAATCTCTTCAATTTGCGTGGGCGTTGCGAAATTTCGCAAGCCTTGCTTGCATTGATCCTAGCTGTTGCTTTCGTGCTCCTGTTCGAATTGAGTTTGGATTCATTGCGTTGCGTGTGACTAACGGCGCGGGCGTACAGGTCAAGATCGGCGACCTCGGGCTGGCGGCGATCGTGGACAAGACCCACGTGGCGCACACGATCCTGGGCACGCCGGAGTTCATGGCGCCGGAGCTGTACACGGAGACGTATACGGAGTCGGTGGACATCTACTCGTACGGCATGTGCGTGCTTGAGATGGTGACGCGGGAGATGCCCTACGCCGAGTGCGAGAGCGTCGTGCAGATCTACCACAGCGTCACCCGCGGCGTGCCCCCCGCCGCGCTCCGGCGGCTTAAGGACCCCGAGATGCGCGCCTTCATCGAGCGCTGCATCGGCCAGCCCCGGAACCGGCCCACGGCCGCCGAGCTCCTGCGGGACCCCTTCTTCAGCGGCATCGACGACGACAGCACCGGCACTCTCGGCTAGCGTCACGCCCCCGGTGAGCTAGCTGCGCCGACGACCTCGCCACGCACGGGGTGGATTGATCAAGCAACAACACGTATTTCTCCTTGTTAACTACTAGTAGTAGAAGTGCGGTGTTGATTCCAAATAATGCTTTAATTTAAGCTCCGGCGAGCAAGCAAATGTGTATAGATTCATGTCTCGCTGCTGCTTAATACTAGTTTGGTATGTTACTAATTGCCATGAGACGCTGTATTTGGCTTGGAGTGTTGTAATTCTTTGCAAAGAATGGTTGCCAAATAAAGATTTCTCTGAGCTGGATATATGCTGGTTAAATAAGATGTTTGTAGACGCGAGACCCAACCAATCTCTCTAGATCTCCTGCTGCGTGTTTAGTCTTGAAGCGTCGGTCCTCTTTTGGGTTTCTTTTTCCTTGAAGCGTCAGGAACATGATGGAGCGGGTTCGATTGCAAGCAGGCTGTCCAACAATCCAGTACAAAAAGAGGCCGGCTGTCAGAACAGAAATGAACCTCGCTCAAATGGAAGAATTTCTACGAAAAAGCACACGTCTTACTTGTGGCCTTGTGGGTCATCATCATCAACTTGTTGCCGTTGGGGCGTCGGCAAATATGGAGCATCGCAGCAGCTGGGCAACGGTCAAGCTCAGCCTATTCACACCTATGGAAGCTCAAGGGCTTATCATATATCTTAATTTAGAATTTATGTGTAATTTTCTGGGGTTGCATGGTTTTGGAGATCAACTGGTCTGAAAGCCCATGGCATGACTATTAAATCCGACAGATTATTTTATGGGGGCATGTAATGCACAGTCAACTGTAAAACAAAGCACAGTCGATTCCCTCCCCACCTCACGTTCCACAGTGAAAGGCTAGCGTTTTTGCTTCTTTTTTTTTGTTGATGGCCTAGTTTTGTTTTGTGAACAGATAATAATTTGCGTGGGCCGAATATCCAAACCCATTAATGCATTGGTCTATCCGTTTCTTGTTGTGAACTTTCAGCCCGATGCATTGAGCCTAGCGCAACCACTTGAAAATACAGAAGGAAAGAGCAATCGAAGTTCGAATTTCTGTGACAAACATCTATCTCGTGATTGTGACTTTGCCCCCCATCGTGCAAGAAAAAATAGATAGGATTGATTTCGATCTGTGCATAAATTAGGGAAAAAGAAGATCATAGAAGAAACACAACAAAGTGGAAGTAGAAAACGGAGGGGGCAAGATGAAAGAGAGGAGGGAACAAGAGAAAGAGTGCAGAGAAAAAAGAACAGAGAAAGAACAAATTGAAGAACAAAGAGAAACTTACCTCCGTCAGAAATTCCCATGTGACCTCCTCCCTGTGTGTCTGTCCAGATTAACATAGACCCAGGTACGATGATTCTTCCCTTTGCTTCTGCACCAATTGCCTTCATATTAATTCTCCTTTGTGCGCTTTTCCGCCAGTTGCCTTGCCTCATCTCCATCCAATTCACTGAATTACTGATAAAATTCTTCTCCTCCTTCACGAAGTAGATATTATGGTTTGAACAGGATCTATTCAGAAAGTGCAAGCTAAAACCATAACATCCACAAAAAACACTAAAAACAAAAACACAAATACTAGAATTGCAATCCACGTAGAACAACAAGCTTGACTAAATTAAAAATAGCTTATAAGTCAGCTAGAACAATTTTTGACCCTTAAGAAGAAGAGTACACATAATGCCTAGCTTATACTGGCCTAACAAAATCATATGTAGAATGCAATTTTGGGTAAGAGATAAAAAATTGCACATAATAGCACAATAAGTTGCACATGACCTGAAATTGCAAAAATTTCTAAAGAAGGTTGTAAGATCTGAATAACAGGAAATGGTGCCGGCTACAACATCAGCTGAAGGCAATAAAAAAGGAATAGAATAACAAGATATGAATGTAACATTTGTACTCTTAATACACAATTTAACCTCCATGATGGCTTGACTGGCTATTTGGCTTGTCGGTGGGTGGCCCCGAATGGGTAAAGATGAGATAGGCAATCTAGCTAGGTTTTGGAGGTGGCTGTTGAAGTAGATTGTTCATTTTTTTCTTATTTGATTATAATTTTGAGTTAATTAGTTAGTACATACAACTCAATATGATATTAAAGCTAAAATATTCTAAGTTCAAGATCTAACTAACTTCTAGGGTACATCTTAGGTTTGTAGAAGCCTAGACATGAGGAGAATGTTAAAGTGTATTATCTACTTTTTTTCATCACCTTAATTTTTTGAATGAAGTGGTTAGTGTATGCAACTGAATAATGGCAAATAGTAGGGCACAGAGAGTGGCTAAGCGGTGAGGCAACGTGGATGCTATTGGCCAAGGGTGGTGTAGCCGTAGGAGGGACAATGGTCGCATGAAGGGCAGCCGTGGTGCAAATGATGGTGTCAACGGCCGGACGTAGTCATCACGGTGGAGACGGAGGTGTGGTGCAGACGGGGAGGAGCGGGTGAAGGTGGCGAAAGGTCCCGTGTACTATAGCTCAACTGAAAAGAAGAAAGGGAAAGAGAAGTCAAAGGTTTCGCTGATCACCCTAGATTCTAGAACAAGCTGTTTTATCTCGCTGACTGATGTCCATTGGAGGCGTTGGTTCCTTCGTTTGTTTCTCCGGTACTATCATGCCTCTAAAGTGATCAAATGTGAATCATGGGCGTCGCAGCCTTGCAGGACCCGGCGTCGCGTTCTCCACCGAATTGAATCCCAGGGCGAGCAAAAATTTCCCGGCCGATCTCGATACGTCACGAGCCACGAAAAGCTTGAGAGATTTCAATTTCAATGGGTGGGTGGCCGGGTGCCGCATCGGGGAGGAGAAGCATGGGAATTTGCCCTCCCGATACACCCAAATTCCACAGCGAAATAAGCATTCGCGCACTTGAATTCCCAACTCTGTGGCGCCGTCTGCAGCGTCCGATGCACGTCAACGATTTGATTAATGCCGACATTCTCCTTTATCAATGGCGATAGAGGGCCGTCGTAGAGGCACAATGCGCTGACCATGGCAGTTGTGAGACCAATCAGCGATAAATTATACTCCTAGCACAAAATAATTAACTAATTAAGTACCCCTACCACTATTTTGATTACTGGTGACAAACGCACCAGTATTTTGACATTTTGCTTCTCATATTTCTTAACTAAGCAGCGAATGGATGTATGGAGGCTGGCAATGGGCCATGGCAATGCCGTTCCCAGTAGAGGCAAAGTGTCAGACGGACATGCTGCCACGCTAGCTAGGTCTAGCAACAGAGCTTAAAGAAACAATCTTACAGTTCCGAGTTCAAACCAGAGTTTCTGGCGTGCGTGCTTGGTGAATGATGAAGGCAATACCCGTTGAACGAGTGATAGGGACTTGGATTTCTGCTATGATATTTACAGCTCTAGTTGTCAATGCGCACATTTATCTTTATTAAAAAGCAGTATGGAAGCGCATCTGTCCAACTTATTATGTTATCGCATTACAATTTGGTCTTAAGTTTCTCTGAAAGAGAGCAGAATAGTCTAATCATAGGAGATGCTAAGTCTTGTGGCAGTTTTAAAGGGAGGAACTTCCCTCCAAGCAACTCCTTAGTCCTGATGCTTTGCCGATAGCTTGTTTAGCTTGGACTTTTATGCCATGTATTCGTAAGATCCACTGCGCAACGAATGCCTTCTCGTTCAGAGTTCAGAAAGCTTTGGTATGACCACACGAGCATAAGCCATATGCTCCCCTTTTCTACCATTTGGTTGAGAATACTGAACACTCGAGCAGACTTCAGTTATACAGTGGAAGAAGCATGCTAGTAATGAAATTAAGAATTGCTAAGTA
>JAYEVI010000067.1:0-200000 GCA_036346575.1 Dendrocalamus sinicus | reverse complement strand
TTTAGATGTGTTGGTTGCTACCCGGGCCCCAGTTTCAACCTCCCATGGCCAACTTGTGTTCGTGAGTAAATCACTGAAAACAATGTGCAGAGACTTTGCTTATGTTGATAGTAGACTAGCAAGCATAGCGTAGTGCCTACATTTTAACAATTTTCAGAATAAGGTCGGGTTCAGACTAGTTCAGATTACAAGGGTATTCGCATTAACTACGACTAATAGATTTTAACTAAAAATAAATAGTAGTAACTGAAAAAAGTGACTTTTAAAGAAAGAAGACATGCGGTGGAAGAGTCAAGGAAAGATATGTGCGTAAGATGAAAACAAGAGAAGTGTATGATACGTTCGTGACCTCCTGTTTTATCATCAAAACGAGAAGAATAGGAAAACCGCTTCGAGAAATCAGGTATTTGTAATTCGAACACACCTGTAAGGTACAGGTCCGATGCATCAGTGTTAGCACTGTGTGCAACAGGAACACACAAGAAGATATGGTACAGTTCATGGCCTTTTGGCAGGAGCTCCAGATTTGGGCTGCTTCCAAGAAAAGCCGATAATGATGTGGCCATAGCCTCCGTGACAAAGTTGCATCAGGCAGACCTTGACAAGTTGTCGCGACAAAACATGCAAGATGGCAAGAACATGAACAGGCTAAAGAACAAGGCAGAATTGGATCCATATTACATGCATTGCAGGGTAGGAGGATGAAGATTCAGTTTGGTTGATGTTTACAAGCTACACCAAACACAAGCTCATGGTAATTCAGATCTTTTCAGACCAGCACCTCTGGCTTACATGATGCCACTGCTTTCAGCAACTCTTCCTCACAAGAACTTTCAGCGTCTGGTCATCTCAATGATAGATGATTTGAGAAAGCCGTACCATCAACACTCATGACTCGACACTTCTTGATTAGCAAAAAGGACGAGACTGTCAAAACATTTGAAAATTACACTAAATCAGCATACGAATTGAAGCCCATCATCAATAATGATGTTTCTGTGACAGTGGTATTGTTTCCTCCTCTGGAGATGCTACTAATACATGTTCAGGTTCAGCCCATCATACATGCAGGCAGGAAACATTAGCTTTCCTGTGAAGAGGATGTTCCACGTATTTTTCTTGACTAATGAACACCCAAGGGTTCCATCAGAGGAAGGCAAAAGGTAGGCATCATTTGAGGGTGATGTCAAATATGACACCTTCAAGATTTGAGATGGTTGTTCTTGTCCCATCCACTTCTTCAACATGCATTCCATGTTTTTCAGCTTCCTTCAGTAGTAGTACATCCATGCTGGTCATATCGAGAACAGTTTGTCTTGGTTAAGAGTATATATGGTTTCATTTTAAAATGATTTATTAATAGTGGAATCAGTTAAAAAAATAGAACAAACAAAGAAGGTTGGATGGAGAAGAAAATAGTAGAGCAAATATATGAGCTATGACAAGCTCACAAAAATCTCTACAGAAGTATCAAGGAGAACACTGAAATAGCCCAATTATGCTTTTCAGAAAAGAAAAAAAAAGCCATTTATTTTTGGCAGCTGCTCTTGTACTGCTAGCTTTATTAAGAGTAGTACAGTACATTCTGGCCATACCAGTAATATGTCAGTATGCTACCAATTCTAGCTGTCAGTAAATGATAATCTAAAACTACTGCAAGCCAACCTGTATATTCTATTTGCTCATGAATGCATCTGGACTATCAGTTTTGCACAAGGGCAATGGTGCAGAGTATCTCCAACAAGCGACAAGCTGACAAAAGAATGGGTGACATAACACTTTGTTTGTCTGTAAATCGGCAGAAATTCTGTAGTTTTACATGTCATTCTGAAATAATATTTTTCAGCAAATCTCTTCTCTTTTAAATACACATTAGCACTACATCATGATATGTGTGATTTTATTAGCTTATATAATGTTTCGATTATTTGGAGCTATTGAATACTTCTAATTAAAGAACCTTCTAATTTGATGATGATGTATCTTTGAGAAGTTTTACCCATGAGGACCTCAGCTACCTTTTATGCTAAGATGTTCAAAATGTCATGTCATACACTCATACTGGCGTTTAGCGAACCCATGCCTACTATACAAATGAGTCAATTGGTATTCTGAAAAAATTCAAGAACCGAGAGTCCTTATTCTTGATAAACGAAACAAGGGGAACTCCAATTAAAATGCAAATGTTACATAATAATCAACTATAAGGACAATAATATATCTTTTCATTACAATTTTGGACATATGCATTAAGTTGGCTTGCCTAACATGGAACATCATGATGAACAGCATGTATCAGCACCTTTTCAAAGTATTCGAAACTCTACCCAAATATGCCTTGGATAGAAAGATAATGAGTTGAGAAAATACGTACACTTTAGCTCGTGATACATAAGCCAATATGAATCTACATTTACCAGCCTGAATACGAAGAAGCCTCCCTACGGTATCAAAGAGACAGGGAATGCTGGATTGCTGGAAGCTTTCTGCGAGTCAAGGTCCACAAAATGCAACGATTGATAGATGACATAGGGAATAGAAAGGCAAAGGATCAGAATTGAAAATAACCATGGCGAAGTAGAAAAATTAGAAGGATATAGATATCAGCTCCAAGAATGAGATCAAATCCAACAGGATGTTTTTTAATGATATTGCTTATATGATCATCATTTCCCCACTCTAGCTTCTCAGCTGTCAACACTGCAACAAAAGTACCAGTTTAGATCCAATGTCTGGATAGTTATGTTTCAATGGTTAAAAAATGTCATAGTAACGAAACATAATAAGCTGAAAGTTACAAAGTGGCAACCTGCGTTTGCATTCCCAGAACATGACTGCATCTCTATATTTTTCTTTATGATCTGTGGAACCATTCTTCAGCATAAATAGATGTAATAGCTATATTGAAGGAAAGATGCAAGCATAACACAATGCAATGAATGCATGTATCATTTATGATCTATGAATCGTAAACCATATGTAATTATCTACATATAAGAATTGCCAGAACTAGAATTTAATATCTGAAATAACATGTGTAAGTCTCAAAGATCTTCTGTAATATGCCAAACTATGAGATATCTCTGAAGGTTTGAACCTTGCCTCTAGAACTTCATCATTGTGATCAGTCAAGACCACCTCTTTGCAGAAACGGCTGCACAATATGCCAGTAATGCCTAGCAAGTCACAATATTGTCAGATTTTGTAAGATCGCAAATTGAAGTGAACATGGTAGAGAATTCTCTCACCAACCCCAGATCCTAACTCAATTATTGAACGTTCCTTCACAGTCTCAGGGTGTTCAGATAGGTAAGTGTTCATCAGAACAGCACCTGGCCATACTAACTGTCCAGTAAGATCATAATCAGCTGCACAAATCATTAGAATGCCTGTTAGTGGCAGCACCATGCTAAGGAAACATCAAAATCTGGCATTATGTACTGTGAGGTGGCAATCATGCCCGTATCAGAATAAACCCAAACAAGCTAATGTACTAACGGGGAGGCTTAAATAAAACCATCCGTATCGTTCACTGCATGGATGGAATGAAACATGAGTACAGCATGCTCAGATCTAACTTTTTTGTTTGATGGACAGAACTGTCACCAGTTAAATGAGAATTACTATGTTAAGCATAGCTGCATAGACATCTGGTTATAAAAGCAGACACGGAGACACAATGAAATAAGACATAAGAGTCACCTAGTGACAAAAAAAGAAGAAGAAGAGAATACGCCCTTCATTGGTTTGATCATGTGGAATGTGGGCCTTTTGATGTCCTGCTGTACTAGAATGACATTGTCTGAGTGGAGGGATTCCCAAACGAGATAAGGTAAAAGTGGTCCTAAAAGCACACGGTTGTGTAACGAAAACCCAATTTCGCTACTATGCAAGCAACAAGAAGGAAATGAACAAAACACATGTCACAAGCATATCTCCAAGTTCGACACGCTAAACCTTTTATCTCAGCTGTAACTGCACAACCAGAGACGAGGCATTTTTTTTCATACGGCTGTGATTATGATATTAATTTGTGAACAGCACTACATGAAGTAAACAAGCTAACAAGGCATGAAGCATACATTACCATACTACAGTCGCTAGAAACAATTGATTCAGCACATGAAACAACAGGCAGTAGAACTTAATACTGAGCATTGCAGCTACTACACAAGCGCTGCTGGGTCGAATAGAAGTATAGGATAGTTGTTACATAAGAGTTCAAAATGGTAACCATCTTGAGCAGCATAATGCTCAACTAACCATGCCCTTTTTTGCTCTAATTTGGGAAACCTTAACACTAGTTCCAGCTCCAAGTGGATTTTACACAGAGCGAACTAGCTAAGTAAGTAGCTATTAGCAAGATGTTGTGTTACCAATTGATCATTGCAAAAACCTATTGAATGCATTACCACATCACAGATACTATAGTATAAGCTCTGCTCAGCAAGAAAGAAAGACTAGGAGCAAGAAGTAATAACTGGAGGCAGCGCGGAGGCAGAGGAGGTTGAGCACTTGGGAGCCGAAGGTGAAGGTCGTCATCTCGTAGCTGCCGAAATCGACGAACCCAGCAACAAAATCGAGACAAAAAAAAAAAGTTCAGTCCACCAGCAAGTCGTCGATGCAGCTCTACAAAGATCAGAGCAACCCGAAGGGTCAAGAGGAGCGGCCCCCCACCTGCGATCGACGAAGAAGGACGGATCCAAGCAGACGACGTCGTCCTCCTCCTTCTCTTCTTCCTCCCACTTCCTCGCGCTGCCGGCGTCCGCCATCCCTCAACTTCTCCCCGCCGCCGGCGACTGTGGCTGCCAACTGGACTGGAGTTCGCCGCGGCGTCCAAACCTTGCTAGCTCGTTGGATTGGACCGTGGTGTTAGCTAATGGGCTGAAAGCCCAAAAGGATGGGCTCTAACTGGGCCTGATTCGCCTCCCCCTCTCAAGGGGCAAACCCGTCATTTCAAACGGGCCCGCCGTCTCGTCTTCTCCCCTTAAAACCCTAAACCCCCCGCCCCACCGCTCCGCGGAGGGTAATCGATTAGGTGAGGAAGAGTGTGGAAGCGACGCGCTCCTTTGCTTGCTTCCCAAGAAGAAGAGGAGGAGAGGAGGGGTGCGGCGGCGATGGCGAAGCGTCTGCTCCCGTCGCTGAACCGGGTGCTGGTGGAGAAGCTGGTGCAGCCCAAGAAGAGCGCCGGCGGCATCCTCCTCCCCGAGACCTCTAAGCAGGTGCCCCATCTCCCCATCTTGGTGCTACTGCTGCTGCTCATAGTAGGTTGCTCCTGTTATGGATTCGGTGCGAGGAGTGGTCGGATCGTGGTCTGAGGCGAGGTGTTTTGCCTGATGACTTCTGCCGAACTGGAGATTGGGCGCTTTCTTGGTGCCTAGTGGGATTACCCCCGATTCGGATATGGTTACTTGTGAGGTCGAGCGATTTGGATTGCCTTGTTGTCTGAACTGCTGCAAGTGGCGGCTCTTGGTGCTTCTTCTAGTGGAATTAGTTCCGGCTGGGATGTGGCTAGGCCGCGCGGTTCAGATTGCCTTTGTCTAGGGTGCTAATTGTTAGTTAGAATGATGTTACTGGAGCAACTGGAATTTGATTGTGTGGGTACCCATCTAATCTGCTTCCATAGAGAGTCGACTATTATTTACACTTTTGCATTAGCATGCCACTAAACTGCTAGTTGCACTTTTACAGTAGGTTCTATCCCATAGTCCAATTAATGCTGTTGAATGATCCCACATAATCTTTGAGAATGGGGTGTGTTTTCATCAGTAGAGACAGGGTTGTCTTGATGCATTGACTGTGGAATCAGTTAATGGATTGAAAATGTTCCTGTGAATCCAGCTGAACTCTGGGAAAGTGGTGGCTGTTGGCCCCGGCGAACGCGATAGGGATGGCAAGCTGATCCCTGTTGCTCTCAAGGAAGGTGACACTGTTCTCCTGCCTGAGTATGGTGGACTTGAAGTCAAGCTTGCTGCTGACAAGGAGTACGTCCTCCGTTTTGACATCACATTGCTTTGTTACTGTAAATGTTGTACTGTTTTTTTTCCTTGCTGCTTGCATGATACAATTTTGTTATGCGTGCAATCTCCTAAGTCAGCAGCACAGTCCATGTTACCATCATTTACAGAAGTCAGTATCCTGTCATCATTTGATTGATTCGTCAACTTAGGATAAGAAATGGTATCAGGACACCAGATGTGTTCTTTGTGAAGTGTTAACATCGTTAACTATTTAACTAAGTCACTTGATATTTGTGCTATTGCTAAAGACTAAAGACAACAAGTGTTTCATTTCGACTGCTGCCTACTGATACTCCAGTTTTTTAACATGCTCTTTGTTACTCGATCGCAACATTATGTCCTAACCTTTTGAGTGACAGCATAATCTGTTTTATGTTTTTATTCATCCAAGATTTTACACATTTTGATGACAACATTTTTACTAACCATGGCAGACTGATATGGAGTAGTTGCTGTATATAATTTAAGTGTTTTTGTTTTGTTACTAAATTATGTTAGATCCGGTGCTCTAAATCTCTGTGGAATTTCAGGTACCTACTCTTCGGAGAGCATGACATATTGGGTACCCTTGTGGACTGATTTGGATTTGTCAGGAAGTCATTAGTTGCTCTAATGCAAGACATGTTCTAGAGTTTTTATGCTGCGGAACAAAATCCTTGAGATAGAACTCTCTTGATGTTGTCATAGATTTTTGCCTAGAACATCGTGAACTTGATATGATTGTTGCTTCCTTTCTGTTGTGATGCAATTCGGCGAATCGATAAACTCGCGCATTTGAAACTAGTGCATTTGAAGTGCTGCACTTGGTTTTTCCTTTCTATGCTTTGTGTTCTTTCTATGTTGATTGGATGGATTGCGTCTGGAGGTTCAACATGTTCCGTTCATTCGGTCTCAAATTACGATGAGCCTGTGTGTGCAATTACTCGGTTTTCCATTATTGCTTTTTTTCTGGAACGGAATACTGACAAGTAAATGTGATTATGGCTGCTTCCTTGCATGATTGATTGAAGCCTGCCGCTGTTACGTTTACGCCCTGCTGCTACGTTGCTCGTCTATCCGGGGAAGCTTTAGGCAATGGCAATCGTCATCATATACTACCTGTAGAAGTTGTATTGCTTCAATTCACACCCTCTGAACGTCTTCCAAATGTTTGGGTATGACACTACATCCTCATCCTGCTCCTCTCCAATTCTCCATAGAGTGCACATACTGTAACAGATCAATCCATTGTTCTATATCATGTTCCGGAACTATTTTTCACCCTCGTTTTTTTAGGAAGCCTCAAGAGAGCATAACTCAGCTTTTGTTGCTCCAACCCGAGACAATAAACAATGACATTAGTTAGTACGCAGTCAGAAATGTGTCTTTGAAGTTGGCCAATACTTGATCAATGCACCGGAGCACTCAAGCGCACCCTTTATACCCTCTTATCCGGATATCCATTCCATACAGTGCCACAGAAACAAGGGTGACATGTGGTAAACAGAAATTTGATATTCAATATAGTTGTAGTAGTGCGATCAACTTTAAAAGGTAGACACTGTTAGAGATATATGTATAGTTTGTTATTCCCCATTGTTATGAGGGGTTCTTTGCATATTTACCACCTGTACTTTGTGTATATATACCGGCCCATTGGCCTCATATGAATACAAGCGCTATTCATAACATGGTATCAGAGCCAAAACTAGGGTTTTGGCTTACCTAGGGTTCCGCGCGCCCGTGTGCCGCCTCCTCTGCCGTCGCCGACTCCGCCTCCTCCGCCTTCACGCGCTTCGGCCTTCACGGCCTCCTCCGCCGCCGTCGGCCTCCTCCGCATCATCGCCGTCGCTTGCCGCCGCGCTCGTCGTCGTCGCCGCTTTCCTCCGCCCGCCGCCGCCGCTCCTCCCGCCGCCGCCTCCTCGCTCGCCGCTGCGCGCCTCCGCTCGCCTCGGCGTCGTCCCGCCGCCGACGCGTCGTCGTCTCTTCCATCCGCGCCGCGCTGCGAGGCGGGCCTCGCGCCTCGCGCTCGCTGCGCCGCGCGCCGCGCCGCGCTGGCCCGATCCGCTGAGGCCGCGCGCTCGCTGCCGTCGCGATTGCCGCCTCTGCCGCCGTCATTGTCGGCTCCTCGCCGCCGCCGCTGCCGCCGTCGGCCTCGCCTGCGCTCGGCGCCCTCTCGCCGCCGCCGCCGTCGCGCACACCCTAACCCTAGCGCGTGCGTAACGGGCGAAGGCGTTTGAGTTTTTCTGGCGGCGGAAGAAAAAGAAAAAGAAAAAGCAAAAAAAAAAAAAGCAAAAAAAGCGTCGTTCTAACGCGCGCGCCGGCGCCGCTGTTAGACCGTTGTCTTGATCGCCAGCCAGTCGGCCGCCTACCAATGGGCACCGTTTCCTCCTCGCTTCGGTGATCTTTGATGGTGTTAATTACACCGTGTCTCACATGCGCATCCACATGCGTGGTCTTCGTCTCGGGCGTCCTCTCGGCGATGTCACTTGCCCGCCTTGCCCTATTCCTCGGCGACGAGCTCGCGCTGTTGCATTGCCTTCGACGGTAGATAAAGGTCGCTCGAGGCCGCCGCCTTGCCGATGATGACGCCTCTACCTACCGGAGGATCTGGATTACTACAAGGATCGTCGACCGTCTACACTCGGTGGTACAATGACGGCCTTTCGGGCTCTTCTTTGTCTTCATCGCCGATGTCCACCTTAGTTCTCTTCGAGGTGGTGGGACTCCCGGCTTTCGGATGTGGACTCATCTTCGGCGCTACGAGCCCTCCGGTGATGCCACACTGTCCGTGGTCCGCTGGAGCACTCTCTTGGCAGGTGATGCTCTGTTGACGCCTTTACGCTCGTAGCTCTGCTTTGTTTGGCGTCGCTTGGACTCTCTCCGCACTTTGGGCCGCCACTGTCGTCTTTGCTCGGATGTACGTCTTGACCGGAGTTTCAGCGGGTTTACGAGTTCCTTACTCGCCGTCCCGAGTTTGAGCAAAGGCGTGCCCGGCTTCTTGCACGCCACCCTCGTGTCACTCTCACGAGGCTCTTACAGAGATACGCGCGGAGGAGACTCGTTTGAGTGGTCTTTGGTCCGATGCCACTCCCCTGTGTGCTCGCCGCTCGTCCTCTGCTGCTGCCTCCTCCAACGGCTACCACGGTGGTGGTGGCGTACTCGTCTGGAGGTGGCCGTCCTCACTGTTCCTCTGCGACAAGGATGGCCACACCGAGTCTCGATGCTACAAGAAGAAGCGGCATCTTTCACGCCGCTCTTCTCACGGCACTAGTGCTTCTCTGACGGCGTCTACCTCGACTTCTTGACTTCTCTCACCGAAAGGGAGATAGCCGGACCGACGCCAACTTGCGCCTGTTCTCCTCTACAGGTTCTGCGGGTTACATCGACTCTTCTGCACCGAGAGACCACCTCCTACACGATCGGTACCTCCTCGTGGATTCTTGATTCGGAGCATCTTTTCACATGACTCTGATCCTTCCACTCTGTCTTCTATTACACCTCTTGATTCTCATGTCGGTGTTCTTACTGCGATGGTACATCTCTTTACGTCTCGGTCGAGGATCTCTTAGCAACTCATCTTTTCATGTCCCTTCATTTGCTCATGTTCCTCGCCTTACCTTGCGACTTCTTTTTCTTTGGGCGATTCGACCTTGGTTATCGGGTCATTCTCGACTCGACTCTTGTTGTGTTCGGGCGCCACACGGAGCTCGGTTGGTTCGGCCTCGGCGCGTGACTCAGGCGTCTCTCGGGAGCTTGACTGGCTTCACCTTCCTTCCGCCGCCACCATCGCCGCGATCTCTCTCCGCTTCGCCGCCGTCTCGGCTCTTTCCAGCGGTGGCATCACCGTCTTGGCCATCTGTGGATCCGTCTGTCATCCTTAGTTCGTCGTGGTCTTAGGGTGCATCTCGGAGACGTGTCTTTAGATTGTCAAGGCTGTAAGTTAGGTAAGCAGATCCAGCTTCCTTATCCTCATAGTGAGTGTGTGTCTCAGCGTCCTTTTGATCTTGTTCATTCGGATGTTTGGGGTCCGGCTCCTTTGTTTGAAAGGACTCATCGTTATTATATCATATTTATAGATGATTTCTCTCGCCACACTTGGATATACTTCATGTCTTCTCGTAGTGAGGTCTTGTCTATCTATAAACAATTTGCCACTATGATTCACACACAGTTCTCCACTCCTATTCGTGTCTTTCATGCTGATTCTGCTTTGCGAGTACCTCTCTCGTTACTGCGCAGCTTCCTTGCCGAGCGGGGCACTCTCGCCGATTCTCTTGTCCCGGTGCTCATGCTCGAATGGTGTTCTTGGCGCAAGCATCGTCACCTCCTTGAGGCGGCTCGTGCTCGATGATCGCCGCCTCTATTCCACCTCACTTTTGGCCGAGGTCGTTTCCATCGCCACCTATCTCGTCAACATCCGACCTCTTACGCTCTTGAGGCGATCCTGTTGAGCATCTCGTGGTCTTCTTCCGACTACTCTACCCTTCATATGTTTGATCGCGTTTGCTCGTTCTCCTCGCCTCGAGAACGCACCAAACCGACCTCGATCTGTTGAGTGTGTCTTTACGGGATACGATCTGCGAGCACAAGGGTTATCGGTCTTTGGGATCCTGTTGGTCGTCGGATGCGGGTTTCTCGGGATGTGACTTTGACGAGTCTCGTCCATTCTACCCACGTCCCGCCTCTCCTTGGCTTCCTCTGTGGAGTCTCTATCTTTCTTGACCTTTCCGGATACACCTATATCTGTTTTGCCTCGCCCACTGTCCCATTGAGTCTCCACATATTCCCCTATGGCCTCTCCGCCGTTATGCGCCGCTGTGTCGTCTCCTCACGACTCCATGAGCTCCTCCCACTGATGCCTTCTCCCCTTCTCTTCTACACTCGTCGACCTCGTATTGAGGATCTTCGGATGAGCCATCTTCTTCGATGTTTCATCTTCTTCGATGCTCCATCTTCCCAGATGGGTCATCTTCTCCTCGCTATGCTCTCGCGATCGCCATCGATTCGGCCTCCCGCCTGTTTTGCCTTTCTTTGGCGCCGCTACTCGTGAGCTTTGTCTCCTAGGGATCTTTGTTACTCACCCCGAGTGGCAGCTTGCCATGGCCGAGAGATTGCTGCCCTCGAGCGTCTTGGTACTTGGGATCTTGTTCCTTTTCCATCTCATTCTCATCCCATCACATGTAAGTGGATCTATAAGATTAAGACTCGCTCGATGGCTCTCTTGGCGCTATAAGGCGCGTCTTGTTGCTCGTGGCTTCCAGAGAGCATGGTGTTGACTACGACGAGATTTTTGCTCCTGTGGCCCACATGACCACTGCTTCACACTCTTCTTTCGGTGGCGTCTGTTCGCCATGCGTCCTGCATTCTCGACTTGATGTCAAGAATGCCTTTCTTAATGGCGAGTTGCGTGAGGAGGTCTATATGCATCCGCCACCGGGTATTCTTCTCGAGGGCATGGTGCATGCGCCTTGTCGCTCTCTCTATGGCCTTAAGCAAGCCCCTCGTGCTTGGTTTGGCGCTTCTCCTCTGTGGTCACTGCTGCTGGTTTTTCAGCTAGTGATCATGATCCGCGCTCTTTGTCCACACTTCGTCTCGTGGTCGGACTCTTCTTCTTACGTATGTTGATGATATGATCATTACGGAGATGATTCTGAGTACATTGCCTTTGTCAAGACTCGTCTTAGTGAGCGATTCCTTATGTCGGATCTTGGTCGTCTTCGTTACTTCCTTGGGATTGAGGTTACTTCCACTCCGATGGTTTCTTTATGTCCCAAGCGAAATATATTCGGGATCTTCTTGATCGCGCCTCTCTCATCGATCATCAGCATCGTTGAGACTCCCATGGAGCTCAATGTTCACCTCCGACTCTCGATGGCGAGCCTCTTTACGATCCGACTCGCTATCGTCATCTTGTTGGGAGTCTTGTCTACCTTGTCATTACTCGTCCGGATATCACTTATCCGGTTCATATTCGAGTCGGTTTGTTTCAGCTCCCACTCAGGTTCACTCAGCCCACCTTCTTCGAGTTCTGCGATACCTTCGTGGGACTATCTCTCGCCGTCTCTTCTTTCCTCGTTCCACTGCATTCACGCCTTGAGCCTATTCGGATGATACTTGGGCAATGATCCCTCGATCGCCACCTATCTCTGCTTCGTGTTTTTCTTGGTGGTTCTCTTATTGCCGGAAGACGAAGAAACAGACTGCGAGTGTCCGCTCGAGTGCAGAGGTGAGTTGCGAGCTATGGCTCTCTTGACAGCAGAGATTACTTGCTACGGTGGTTACTTGAGGATTTTGGTGTTTCTGTCACTACACCGACCCTCTCTTGTCGACAAGCAGTGCTATCGGTATTGCTCGTGATCCTGTGAAGCATGAGCTCACCAAGCATATTGGTGTGCATGATCGGTGATTACTCTTCAAGTATGTGCCTTGAGCTTGGATAGCGGATTTCTTCACGAAGGCCCGGACTCGAGCACAAAGACGACTTCTACCTCTCCAAACTCGGTGTCGTTGATCCACCATGAGTTTGAGGGGGGTGTTAGAGATATATGTATAGTTTGTTATTCCCCATTGTTATGAGGGGTTCTTTGCATATTTACCACCTGTACTTTGTGTATATATACCGGCCCATTGGCCTCATATGAATACAAGCGCTATTCATAACAGACACATCGCAAGTTTCAACCAAGAAAAAAAACGCAAACCAAGTTCACAATCATTTTGCCAAGTTTCTACATCTATCATTTCCTCAACCAGACAATAACAAGTTTTTATGATATCCTTTTTTGCATCCATGGAAATATTTAATTATCCCTACCAATCTACTGGTAAATATAAACGACACATAATATTATGCAATGCCTTTTCAAAATATTTCATCTTTGTACTGAGTTTCTAGCTTCCTGATACAAAAGCAACAAAAAAAGCACCTTTTTCTCAGCAGCCATCTTCAATTTCCACAGCAATAGATCTGTGAAACACTGAAACATGCAAGAAAACTTTTTTTTTGAAGGAAGGCAGGAGGACTGCCATATATTAAAGGGAGAAAAGGAAAGGATTACAAGACGTCCGAGGGCACTAAACTAAAAGCCCTCCAAAAGGAAAAACCGAAAGGAGCAACTAAAAAAGACTGCCAAAAGACCACTGCCCACTGCACACTAACCGATTCCTGTCGCCTCTCTTGCCGAAGCAACAAAGAAAACTTGCGAACTAACTATAGCTGCTTGATTTGCCACCGAATCTACCGAGAGAAAAGAGTTTTCGAAAATTCTTCTATTTCTCTCTCTCGAGACCAACCACCACGTTTGAACTAGGGCCCCTATGCATTTCCTTTTGGTTGAATGAGGCCTAATTTTTGTAAAAGCCTTCCACCAGTAGGAGAGGGTATTGTAACTTTGTCCACCTGAAGATCTCTCAAGTGCAAAAGCTGAATCACTTTGCTCCAAACAAACCGCAGAACGTGCAATCTTTTGCAAAATGGCGGCATTTTCTCCCGGTGAAAACAAAGAGCACACAGAGGATTGCATGGCCAATTTCTTTTGAGGATATTGTCGGAAGTTAAAACCTTGTCTTTGCAGTAGCCATCCAAAAGATTTGGCTTTTGTTCGCGTGTCCTTTCCACAAATGGTTAAGGAAAGGTTTGAATTATACCACTAAACTGAATAGAATAAGCGAATGTGCCGAATACTCGCCACTTGCTGTCCATCTCCAAAAATGGAATCTTAGTATCTTCGAGGGTGAGGTGATTCAAAGCTTCCAGCTAAACCGATCAATTGCGAGTGATTAGCATCCGAAATTGTCCCAATACTGATTTAACCAAGCAATCTTTGCCTCATGGCATCTTGAACCGAAATCTTTTTCCTTCTGGAAATTTTGAAAATGTCAGGAGCTAGGGATTTCAAGGTCTGATTGTCTAACCACTTATCATTCCAGAAACTAGTCTTAGCTCCATTGCCAACCGTGATTGTCGTGCTTGCCGAGAAAAGAGATATGTCCTCTTTGTTACACGGCAGCTCCATGGAGGACCAGGGCCTCGAAATCTTATGCGAAGAGCTCGGGCGAATCTTTGCAGATCAAGAATTCCCAAACCTCCCAACGCACGCGGTTTACAGACCGTTGTCCACTTTACTAGGCAGTGCCCTCCCTTGACATGTTCAGGTTCTTTGCCTTTCCATAAGAAAGCTCTTCGAAAACGATCGATTTTCTTTGACAACCATTTGGGCGCGGGCAGCACTGTCAAAAAGTAAGTAGGAACGGATGAAAGAACATGTTTTACCAAGGTTTCTCGTCCAGGCATGGTTAAAAACTTTCCCTTCCATCTCGGCAATCTCTTTGCAATCTTATCAATTAGGGGTTGGCAGTCAATTTTCCTCAATTTGCGCAAATGCAAAGGAAGACCGAGGTATGTACAAGGAAAAGAGCTTATCTTTCCTTGGAAGCATTGCCGAGCAGACTCTATTTGCTCGGCTGAGCAAGCTATTGGGTAGACTTCTGTTTTTTCCAAATTAGTGAACAGTCCAGAAGCCCTTCCAAAGAGCTCAAGGATTGCTTTGAAAGCTTCTAAGTTATTCTGCTCTGGCCTTAAGAAAACCACCACATCATCCGCGAACATTGAAACTCTGAACGGCAAAAACTGCCCTGACAAGGGCGCGAGAACACCATCATCTTCTGCTCTTGCAATTAGTCTTTGCAAAGGCTCCATAGCTAGAATGAAGAGCAATGGGGAGAGTGGGTCTCCTTGTCGTAGACCTCTAGCATGCCAGAAAAGTTCTCCAGAGAAGCCATTTACCAAAACACTCGAAGAAGACGAGCTGAGGAGATTTGCAATCCAATTTCGCCAGGCAATTCCAAATCCAAAATTTTCCAAAACCTCAATCAAAAACGGCCAACTTACGGAATCGAAAGCCTTTGCCACGTCTAGCTTCAGGAAAAGACTTGGAATTTTCTTTCTGTGGAGCATCTGAAGCACTTGCCTAGTGTAAAGGAAGTCATCAGTAATATTTTAGTCTGTTATGGTATATTAGCACATAACTGAGTCTATTCTCTGATATTCCTCACTAAGTGCAGCATAAAAGGAAGCACATCCTCTGCTGCTAGTACCACAACGGCAAGGTTGCTGTTCCCCTTTGTCCACCATTCATGTGAATCCAATGGGCAGAAACTCATGACCGCCGGAGAGCCATATGAAAAAGCCGGAGAGCCACCGCCCTAGAGAAGTATTTGTCTCTGTAACGCCCCCGTTCCCAGGGGCGCGTACGGACACGGCATTCCGCAACTATTCACGCATGAACAGTTATGAAACGTCGCGCAAGAGTATACCATTGCATGCTTACAACAAAAGTCCAGCATATATTTGACATAAGGATTACCATCCGGTTTTACAATGGGCGTGCAAGCCCAAAGTATAATTACAATCCAAAGACTTCCGAATCCGCTGGCGCGCCGAGACCTCTGACCAAGGGTCCTCGTCGAAGAAAAGGTCCTCCGGACTTCTTCAACGGGAGACCTTCTCCTTCGTCTTGATCCTCTAAAGATTTGAATTAAGCAAGCCGTGAGCCAACCAACCGGCTCAGCAAATCCCAAAGGGATCTTAACTTACTACATGCACGGAACTTCAAGGAAGGGAATACATTTGGTTTATTATCTTTGAGTGGATGCAGTTTTATTTGCAATCATTTTTAGAAGAGGGACCCAAAACTACTTCTCAAGATCTCAGGGGTTTTCAACAAAAGTTCATTAACTAACCTAAACAAGTTAAAGCATGTACAAAACTACTTAAGCTTTGCTGCTGGAATCACCCAAGTGACACAACTCCAATAACCGGGAGTACGGCGTATTCGAATACCATTTATTTGACTCTGCGAGTTTGCTCACTTTACCCACACGATCCCTTAACTCCCGCTAAAGAGTTAAGAAAGCCGTGTCGTTTCTCTCTCAACTCTTTATATAGGCTCTACCCAGTAGAATTCACTCGTCCGGCTCACACCCACACACACACACACACACACAAGAGAGGCAGCGTCCGCGAGTGAATTCCACCGTTGTTAGGCTTAGCGGACGGCCACCTAACCTTACCGCTATCCTCCCGTAGAGTTTCAATCGAGTTGAGCGACTAATCGACAAGTGTTGACAAGTCAACTCCTGTGGTTGAGCGATCACTGTGACATTTGCTCAGCGTAAGGGTTTCAATCCTTATATTTTCACATGGCCCGCAACCTCGCCAGGCTCGCGACCCAACCTAAGGTAAGCGGTGGGCGTAGACCGTCCCGCGATTTCCCACTCACCCTTACCCTTATCCAAACCCTAGGGTAACGAGTTGGGCGAAGACCGTCTCGCGATTCCCCAACCCTTACCCTACCTCGTGCACGCCGGCACTCTCCGCTCTAAGATACGGTGTCCCATACCACCCTACCTTAGAGTCGGGTTTTCTAAATTCTATTGGCCCACAGCCACAGCCTTATTAGTGTAACATTTTGCATGATAGTAATAGCCTACAATTATCTAGATTAACAGATAAATATTTCTAGGGTTTCAAAGGCATGGCTACAAATTAAACATGGCATTTAACGGTGGTAGGACTAACTATCTCACATGTCATTCTAAACATTTTATTTTTATTTTCGAACTAACATTTCAGAACTAGCTCAATGCAAATAACATATTAACATAAATAAACAGCATGGGTTTCAATATGATCAAAGGATTTGGGACTTGCCGTCAATCCGAATGATTTCCGCTAGCTCGAACGAAGAACCTCCTGGCTCCTGGTGCATGCTGAACTTAGGAGACTCCGACACTAGCGCAAACATACAAAACAGAATCAAATCCAGCTTGAGACTAATCAAGCGAGGGAAAATAAACTATTTAAAAAGAAATAAATTGCATAAACACCCCAAATGGATTTTTAGGAATTTATCTGGGGAGAATCTGTGGAAATGGAGTTCACCAGAGGGTCTGGAATAATATTTGGAGCAAAGTGGTGAAGTTTGGGAATTTTTGGGATTTTCTGTGATTTTCTAGGATTTATTTTGATTTTCTGGGATTTTAGAAAAGATTAAATCACTGGAAATTCGATGAATAGAAAGGCCGCCCACTCTGGTGTGGCCGGCCGGAGATGGCCGCGTGGTGAAGGCAGCGCGCGCCCAGCGCGCAAGGCGCGCGCGCTGCGGAGGAGGATCGGGCGAGGCGGCCCATGCCAGCCGCGTCCGCGCGGTCCGGATGGTCGACGCGTGGGCGGCGGGGTGGCGGATGCGGCGAGCGAAGGCCGGATGATCTGCGGGTGGATCGGACGGCGATGAAGACGGAAAAGCGGGCGGCGGTAAGGAGATCGGGCGGCTGCGGTTTGAAGCGCCAGAGCGGAGGGCGGCGAGGATTGCGCCACGCCATCGTCGTCTACCTCCGGCCGGCGAGCGGCGAGCAGCGGAGCGGCGGGCTGCGGCGCTCCGGCGATCGCGAAGCTTCCGGGGGCCGGGAGGCTCCAGCGGTGCTCTGGACACAGGGAACCCATTTTGGGTATTGGGGAGGCGAGGGGAGCAATGGAGAGGGCGGGGAACAGAAGGGGGTAGTTCGGGAGTTCGGAGGCGGGGGAGGTCGCCGGCGGCGAAATAGCCCAATCGGCCGTGGCTACACGGGGAGGGGATCGAGGCTCACATTGGGAGTGGCGGCAGAAGCTGGGAGGCGGCGAGGTGAGCTGGCCACGGAGAGGGTGAAGCGGCCGGCGGAGAGCTTCGGTGCTGGAGCTCCTCGGGCGATCACCTGCCAAACGGGGTTTACCAAAATGATCAGCACACCGAGGGGATACTTCGGGCGAATGCAAAGGGGAAATGAGGGAGAGGAGAGGGAGATTGGCTTCGGGGTGCCGCCGGCTCACAAGACGGCAATGGCGGAGCTACGGGCGACGGGGCTCCAATCGGGCGCTCTGGGAGGTGCTCTGGAGTGCTGGGAGGAGGTTGAGGGTGGTGGGAGCGCTCGGGAAGCAAAGGAGGAAGAGGGAGCCGGAAGGGGGTTTTTATACTCGGGCGGGAGAAAACCTTCGGGAGAAGGCAGGCGGGCTCGGGGTCAACGGGAATGACGGGAGTTGGTGGCGCATCTCTCTCCGCGAGCGCGAGGCGGTGATCGGTCTTGGCGGCCGTAATGGCGAGGTGACAGATGCGGCGGGGTGGAGCTGCGGCATGGGAGGAGCGCGCGTCGCCTTGGGAAGTGACGGCGGCTGCAGTGTGGGTCGAGCGCGAGGGATGGCGCCGCGTGGCGCGAGGATGCTGCGGTGGTCGGAGCACAAGCGCGGGGAGGCGAGCGAGGCGGCGAGCGGGGCGTCCGCGCGTGGGAGAGAGCGGCGCGGCGGCGGGACCAGACGCAGAGGCGGCGGCAGCGTGGCGCGAAACGCCACGGTTTTGGACCGCGGCGGTCGGGGCAGCGCTTGCGGGCGGCCGGCGGCGCGCGCGCGCGCAAGGAGGCGGCGCGGCGCGCGCGCGCTCCGCGCGTCTTGCGCGGCGGATTCGGGCGCGCCAACACGAGAAGAGCGGGGCGCCGGGAAGAGAGGCGGGAAAAGAGAAGGCGCCAACGAAAGGGGAAGGCGCCAGGCCGAAAAGGGAAAGCGGCGGCGGGGAAACTTTCCCAAAAAGGAAAGTTTTCAAAAATCACTCAAAAACCGGCAAAAATTCACAAATTTTTGGATTTTGAAATTTTGGGGCTTTTCAGTCTCTCGGCACAGAAAATAAATCTCAATATCAGCTCCCGTCCTTCATCTCTTGTTTGTCTGTACGACCGCGTTGAAGACTAGCTACAAAACTGCTCATGCCCTTACATAACCGATATGCAAGACACTGTTGAGTATGCAGCCTTTCCTCTTCACACTAAAAGGAAATCCATCTGTTAATTTCTCTGATGACATCACATGTCTTCCTTTTAGTGTCTTGTTAATCTCTACGACCATGTGTGTAGTGTGCATAAGCTTGAAAGCTAGAAAAAAAATTCAACTGTGCAAGAGTTTATTTTGAGCGGTTTGAATTTGTAATTTAGTGCTGGTTTTTGTTTTGAGCTGTTTGAATTTGTAATTTAGTACTGTTTGCAACTCAGTTTGGCAGTTTGGAAAAACACAGATTTGTACCTACTGCCTGTTGTACTAATTATCGAGAAATTAAGCTCATAAGCCACACAATGAAACTTTAGGAGCGAGTGATTGAGCACCGTTTTAGAAAAGTGACTAGCGCGATAACAAACCAATTTGGTTTTATGCCCAGGAGGTCGACCACAGAGACGATTTTCTTGACACGACAGTTGATGGAGAGGTATAGGGAGCAAAAGAAGGATCTTCACATGGTGTTTATCGACTTAGAGAAAGCCTGTGACAAAATGCTAAGAAAGGTCATGTGGTGTACGCCCCAAAGGAAAAAAAATCCTAACAAAGTATGTTACCCTAATCAAGAATATGTACAAAGGTGTTGTGACTAACGTTAGAACATATGGTAGTAATACTAATAACTTTCCTATTAAGGTAGGACTACACCAAAGATTAGCGTTGAGCCTATATAATTTTGCCCTAGTGCTAGACGAGGTCACGCGAGACATACAAGGAGATATCTCTTGATATATGCTTTTCACTGATCTGGACAGACAAGTAGTATCTAGGAACGACACTTTTCGATATTTGGAATCGATGCTACAATGAGACGGCGAGATTGATGAAGATGTGAGATACATGATAAGAGTGGGTTGGTGAAATGGCGCCAAGCATCGGGTGTCCTGTGTGATAAAAAAATCCCTAAAAAGTTAAAAGGTAAGTTCTATAGGATAGGTGGGTGACTAAAAGACAACATATACAAAAGATAGGTGTAGCAGAGATGAGGATACTGCAGTAGATCTGTAGTCACACAAGGTGGGGTCGAATTCGTAATGATGATATACGTGATAGGGTGGGTGTAGCACCAATTGAAGATAAGTTTGTCCAATATTGTTTGAGATAGTTTGGGCATCCCCAATGGAGACCTTCTAAGGTACCGGTACATAGTGGAATTGTAAGATGTACAAAAAATGTAAGAAGAGCTAGAGGTCGATCAAGACTGACATGAGAGGAAGCAGTTAAAAAAGACTTCAGGGATTGAAATTTATCTAAATAATTAGTTTTGGATAGGAATATATGGAAGTTAGCAATCCATGTACCAGAACCATAACATAAGAAAAGGGTCTAGGGGCGGTGTTTTACGCTCTCAATTCAAATAGCAGGATGTAGGGTTTAAGGCTTTAGCCTTGTAGGTTTTATCACAAGTATCTCATTTCTTTGATCTTAAGGAGATTTCATTCCTAACCTACCCTAACTTGTTTGGGGGCAAAGACGTTGTTATTGTTGTTGTTGTACATATTGTTTGTTAATTGATTTTATTAAAAATGGAATTGAATTACTAAAGTACAGGGGGGAAATCTGAATGTGAAATCAAATTGCAAGTGGGCCCAACTCATAACGAATGGTCCAAATGAGTTTAGGAGATATCCCTTGATGTATACTTTTCGCTGATGATATGGTGTTGATTGATGAGAGTATGATAGGTGTTGATATAAAGTTTGCGCTGTGGAGGAAAACCTTAAAATTGAAGGGTTTTAGACTTAGTAGGACTAAAACTGAGTATATGAGGTGTGATTTCAATGGTGCTAGGGCAGATGATGGAGATGTTAGATTGGACAGACAAGTAGTGCCTAAGAAGAACACGTTTTATTATTTGGGATCGATGCTACAGTGGGACGGTGAGATTGATGAAGACGTGAGCCACAGGATAAGAGCGGTGTGGGTGAAATGACGCTAAGCATCTAGTGTCCTGTGTGACAAAAAAAAGTCTCTCAAAAGTTAAAAGGTAAGTTCTATAGGACAGCAATCAAACCCGCGATACTATATAGAGCAGAATGTTGGGCGACTAAAAGACAACATATACAGAAACTATGTAACATGTGGATAGAACTTGCACCGCTACAAATATTGCACACTTTCACTCTTTTTAATAAAAATATGGTTTTGTTAAAAGGTTAAGTCGTAGGAATTTCTAATTGTGTAGTTTTGGAAAGTTGCCTTTAGCAAATAAAAGAACTCGAGCCTTTCTTGTTAAACCTTGCATGTATAATTATTGCATCCTGTGTATTGGATCGTGAAGCACTGTTGTTTATGCTCACCCTCACTCACAAATCCCTTAGAATCTGGGGATCAAGAGTTCAAGACGACTACGCTTACTACAAAGTCTCAGGATCTAATGAAGGAGAAAATAGATGAGTTTAGACATATTTTTTAGTAGTTGGTTGTTACCACAGTCAGGTTAGCTTAGTGGTGATTGTGTGTATATATACTATCTAAGTCGGGTAATACCTTCCGCACACAATGTTAACCACAGTCGTTTGCATGTGGTAAGATGTATCCTACCCCTTTTGCTTACCACTTTCGTTGTTGTAATGAAATTGTTTGGCCCAATCAACTTTATGTAAATTTGACCCGATGCGGTCTATTTGAACAGTTGTTATGTAATAGTAATGAATGATATGGTTTTCGCTATATATGAAATGATTCAGGTAGTGCTCATTTTGAGCTTTTGCTTCAAACTTAAGAAATAGATTTAGATAGTGCCAAGCTTTTTGGCACTGTTTGAGACTTTTTTCACTGCAATTGCTGTAAACTTTTATGGCGTAGTTAAATTTAAAAAAATTTAAAATGGGAAAAACATGTTATCTCATCATAGATAATACAAAGGAATACGAAAAAGACAAAAATACCCCCCCCCCCTCCAAAAAGCTAAAAAATCATAAAAAGACGAAATTAAGAATTTAGAAGTTAAAAGCTGAAGGCCAATTGAGCAGAGCCTCAGTGATGTATCTACGAGCACTATCTACTGATTTAGAAAATAGTATAACACTAGCGTTTATGTAACTATGTATGAAATGATTCAGTGGTGTATATATGAGTACTATTTATTGATTTAAAAAATAGTACAATGATTTCATAGAAGATTCTGAATTGACTAAATCTAGACACTAGCGCATTTGTGGTTCACATAAATTGGCAAGACAACTGGAGCACTGGATTGGACCTCACATTTACACCTAGCACGCAGCTGAGGCTACGAACGATGGATCAGAATTCAGAGCACTAGTAAGACAATATCCTACTCCTGGCGCATCATTCTGCACGCCAGAGATTAGGCACATCAGTTCTTTACGGTTTAAGGTGCCACTCAGTTGGGCTGAAATAAACTAGTTTATGATTAAAAATATATTGTAGCTGATGGTAACTTATTTGGTATAACTAGCTTTAAAAAATTAAAAATAGAAAAAAAACATGTTAACCCATTATAGACAATGCAAATGAATATGAGAGAAAAAACTGGTAAAAAAGTTAAAAAGGCCAAAAATTAGAAAAGGACGAAATTTAAACATAATAAAAAATAAATCAAAAACTAGAAACTTAAGTCAAATATGGGAAGCATAAGAAATTGCATGGTTGATACGACAACCAAAGGATAGCCATTGGACACAGAACAAAGCCGTGCGTGTCCAACTCGGATTTGCCAGCGCTCGCAAGAGCGACAGGTTTGAATTTTGTTCGAGGGTTTGTCTGATGAGGATTAGATAGACGTGTTGCGCGGGCCCCACACCACCGCATCACATGCCACGCATCGAATAATTGTTGGTTGGTGGCTAAAGGCGCCAAATTGGCGGCCACTGCGTGCTGTGGTCAACTAGGCCCGAAAATGAGTGGAGCCTCGAGCGAGCTTATCTGGAGCTACGGTTTAGCTCAGCTCGGTTTATTTAGAAAACGAGCTAAAAGTTCAGTTTAATTTAGTGTATTTTCTGACTCGAGTCAGCTTGAATTAGCTCGCAAGTTGTATGAGCTGTGACTACGATTGATTGGGAAATGCTGTTTTTTTTTTTTTTTGCTCCGTGATAGATTAACATTGCATCGGTTTTTTCTTGCTTCATTTATTCAACAAGACGCACCTAAAGATCTGAAATGAGCATGTGTCGCGCGCGCAAGTGGCCTCCTCGTCGAAGTAGACTGTCTCCTTGCTCTCCATGGTAGCCTCGATCTCCTCCCGCGCCTCCGCAAACTTGCGGTTCACCTCGTCCACCTCCTTACTGTAGTCCGTCGAGAAGACACGTCGATGCGGCTGAGAAGTCACCGCCAGAGAGGGGCTTAGGGATTAGGGAGCTGCCGATTGGGGAATGGGGAAATGAGGAATAGACTAGATCGGGATCGACCGGATCGTGGTCATGGTGGAATGCATTGTAAGATGGAGGCACACCGCACACGGGCCTTTGTGACGCAACGCCATGTCGAGTCATGAGCCTTCGTGGTGCCAAGCCGCCAACTGGCCAATGGGCCTTCCTAGGCCGGAGGCCACACAAGCCTAACGAGCCGCGCAAGCAGCTCACAAGCGGCTCGAAGCTCGGCTAATTTTTCTTACAAGGTGAACACTAGGCTTGGCTCGACTCAAATACCACGAAGCCACCCACCTCAAGTCAAAAGCAGCACATCGTGAAACTTCTCTCCTCACAAAAAGCAATGGAGAAATAAAGGAGAGGGAAATGAACAGTGGCTCCTGAAAGCGGATTGTGCATGGAGTCTGCTCCGCTAATAGCTCCCCACCGCCCGATTTCGATCAATGGACGGTCCAGACGCTCGCTCTTCTCACATCAAGAAATAAGGGTGAGCAAAATGCCACCTACCTTGTCAGTTTGTCAAATTGCCATCCACCAACAGCTGCTACAGTATTTCATATCACCAAGTATCTTTTGGTCTTAGAGTAACTATGTTTCAACCTTTTTCTACAAAAAGTTATGTATGATTCACTGCCGGGTGCCGGCCTAGTATTTCTTCATCGTGTGGTTGGTTTAATTGTGATCCGACGTGCACCGAGGAGCGGCGCCTCCCCTCCGTTGCCTTCGCTTTGGTAGGTACCGCGAAAGCAACGGAATGCAGTGGTGGTCCATTTCCGCTGCGGTTAGACGAGATTTCTGGTGGCCCATGATTTTTTTCCCCTCTCGCAATTGTTTTCTGGCATGGCCCGCGGGACCGGTTAGCTCGTGTCTCGTTGTTGCTCATGCTCTTCGGGACCCACTTGGATTTTTTTCCTTCGAAATTTTTTTCGCGCGCCATGTAGGTATTCAAAATGTGCAATATATATGCTACGCCCCTTTTGGTACGGTTCTTGACCGGGAAAGGAAAGCTAAAACATTTTTAGGTGCTGCTCGGTTGAACTAAAATAAATTAGTTTATGATTAAAATTACATTATAGCTGTCTAAAATTACACTGTAGTTGATGGTGGTTTATTTGATGTAACTAAATTTAAAAATAGAAAAGTATATTAGCCTATCACAGACTGTATAAATGAATACGGAAAAAAGAAACCAGCAAAACAGCTAAAAACAAAAAAATATAAATAGTAAAAAATAAATTAGAAGTCAAAAATTTAAACTAAAATGAGCAGAACCTTGATCAAAAGCAGGGTTGGCCTTGGGCCTAGGCAGCAAGGGCGACCGCCTAGGGCCCACGAAAACTTGGGGCCCCTAGCCCATGTATGTTAGTTTGTATACATACATTTTGTCGACAATGATTACTTTATATTTTGTAATGTACTAAGCCTTATGTTGCCAATAAGTACTTTGTATTTTGTGATGTACTGTCTAATTGTTACTGTATTGAGCTTTACCTTTTACAACTGATATAAAATATATTGTTACATATTTATATTAGAAAGAAAGGTCTAATTTTTATCTTGCTCTAGGGCCTCCAAAATGACAGGAACGGCCCCGATCAAATGACCTATCTCCCGTCAGAGGCAGCCTATCTATCTCACACGCGTGGATCGGATGAATGCACCACAGTGCTATCGGTTGCTACACGTACGGACATTCGGTAGGAATCGAGTTAGACACGTAGAATAAAATGGCGTCGACTCGTGTTGCACGCTAGCTGATGGCATGCACCTGGTGGATGGAGTACATCCACGATAAACAGCAAGGGCACGACCACGACGGCTCGATAGCTAATTGCCATGTGTTTCATGCATGAATGATGCATGCATGCTTCTGGCCTATCCATCCATGCATGTATCTTGTTTATCATCGTCCATGAGAGACGACGATCCACGTTAGGTCAGAAAAATCTTTGCAAAAGCTGGACGAGACTGGATATATACGTTGAAAGCATAAGATAGTGGCGTTTGTAGATAGGATAGAAAAAAAATTGCTTCGATTTCGTGCCGTGTATCCGCCCGAAGTAATTCTGCAGTGCACGGGAAAGGGACATTTTTGCGCAAATCGATCGAGCAATGGCGCAATGCAGTCGTTCAGCTGAAATGTTGTCGATGTTGTAGAGTAATAAAAATACACCACATAAAATCCTACGCAGTGGACATAGCTTTCTATGTTTCCTGGTAAGCAATTCCCTTCACTAACACACGCCATTCTGTACAGTTAATTTCTGTACCAGATTGAAACAGAGTTCTTAAAAAACAAAAGATATAGCTGTCACAGCTGTCTCCAATGGAGATGTTTTTTATGCTGTCGTCTTCATATTTTAGTTTAAAATTTTAAATCCTAACTGTTTATGAAAAAGAGTATAGAAATATATATATAATTTTGATCGATATAAATAAAATTGGTACAGTGTATATTATAATTAACTTATATATACCATCTTAAAAAACATATTAATTAAAAGTTAATTAATATAGACAAATTAAAAGCTATGAACCGAAAAAAAACGAGCGTCACGAGCCGCTCAGCTGCGGAATGAGTACATCGAATCGATGCGTGTCGGTAAGCAGGAACGTACTGCCAACTCCATCGATCGCCGACCTTTGACTGCCCGCCGTTTGCCCGACTTCTTCGACCTTTTCTTCGCCCTCTTCGCTTAGTAAATAGAAACGAGCGCATCTGTTCAGTTTGTGCTGTTACTGTATATTTAATTTGGGGATGATATCGACATAAAACTGACGATTTGGTATTAGAGAAACAGTTGCTTCAGTGCCCGGTTTTCTCCATCGATTTGGAGTAGATTGGATTGGATTGGATTGGATCGTGATGAGTGCGATGATTTGGAGGGGAGCTTTGGACCGCAGGGTTGTCATTACTGTTGAGTTCTGAAAAAAAACACACACACACACACACAATATGGACCCTCCATCTTATATATTCTAAATTTTTTTTATATATCCTGCTCCTAGCTATAATTTTGCTGTTTCATTATTCCAGCTGATCGGTTTCTCATTAGCATTTGGGCAAATGGAAAAAACTTCCAAGATCTGATCCGTGATCTCTCTCACATTAGTAGCTCCTTCTACTTAAAATAAAATGGCGGCTTTTCAACCTTTTCTTAATACGTATACAACCGCTCAATAATCACATACTAATAAAACATGATTGCGTATCGTACATGTTAATCAAAGGTCCGGTCTTTAAGCAGCGAAAATACATTTTACTTTATCCGTTTATTTAGCCGCGTAGAACTTCCAATTCCACAGTCAATTCAATTATTTAGTCGTGTTCTTTTCAGCTTATAAATTTTCTAAATAAACAAATAGGGCAATTTCTTCACCACTTTCAAAGCAACTTATCAAAACAGATTTTTCAAAGCGACTTATCAGTCACGCTAGGGTAAAGAAGTAGGCCTTCCGCGCAAGCAAAAAAAATACAACCTTCAAAAGTACGGACACTCATTAGAAAACCTCCATTTTTAGGTGCCGCTCGATTGGGCTGAAATAAGTTGGCTTATGAATGAAATTACACTGTAGCTGATTAAAATTATAATGTAGCTGATGTTGGCTTGTTTGATGTTACTAAATTTAAAAATAAAAACATGTTAGCTCGCCATGTATAATATAAATGAATATGAGAGAAAAAAAAGAATCAGCAAAAAACCTCAAAAAACTAGAAAATAAAAAACTAAAATTTACGAATAATAAAAAATAAATTAGAAGTTAAAAGTTCAAATTAAAATAAACAAGACCTTAAAGTAGCTTTTAAGGTAGTGCGTTATGCTACGCCGTCACGCATCGGAGATTGACTTGGACGGCTGCAAAAGTTTTACTTTTCGCGAGTTAAAAAGACCATCTTGGAAAAAAACGCATATTTTATCCTGCGTTCGTGGGTTCCACAAAACCTCTGGCCACAGAGAATCCAGCTCCCCCGTGAGGTTTCAACGGATCAAGTGCGTCGAGCTTCGAGGCCAATGTTTTCATTCCCTCCATATTTAAACGGCCTCGGGTAGAGCACCAGACGCGCAGGCGTGGTCACACTGGAAAGTGGGGTCACGCGATCGCTGAACGGTATGGACCCACTCGACAGTGGCACGAGCACTGCTCCCAACAGGTCACACGGGAGATGCCGCGGGCCCACGGCTCCTCAAAGCCAAAGCACGAATCATTCCTGGTCATGGCCAGTCGAATTTTGGGGTTGTCAAAGCAGCGGCGCCAAAATCCCCGCAAATTCTGTTTTAAGTGTTTATATAAGGGCATCTCCAATGGTCTGAGTCAGCTATCTATATGCATGTACACATCAGCATATATCCTATGTGGAGAAAAGAGAGTATGCAAAAAAATCGAGCCATTCTTCCCAAGCACTAGTCTATAACGCTAAACGAGCGACCTCAATAAATTACGTGTGTGCATGTAAGCATCAAATAGCTATCCTATAGATAGTTCTTTAGAATGCTAACTTTAGTGTGTACTATATAGATGATGTGGAAGTCTTATAATTAGTTGCTAGCTATAACCATTGGAGATGCCCTAAGAGCAAGTACAATAAGAGCATCTCCAATGGGTCTATAGCAGCTATCTACAAGAGAGTCCATGTCATCAACTGTCCTACGTGGAAGATATTAAATGAAGAAAGAGAACGCAGCTCTCTGACTCTAGAGATAATCTATAGCGCCAAACGAGGCGACCTCATAAATTACGTGTGTGCATGTAAGCATCAAATAGCTATCCTTATAGATAGTTCTTTAGAATGCTAACTTTAGTGTGTACTATATAGATGATGTGGAAGTCTTATAGTTAGTTGCTAGCTATAACCATTGGAGATGCCCTAAGGGTCTTATAGCCAAGCTAGTCAGCATTTTTGCTGATGTGGAGGAGAGAAGAGAGGAGAGAGAGGAGTGCTTGACTCTCATGCAAGCAACAAGCTGCACACGAGAGCCTATGCAGTGGTGGGCCCAGATAATAAATGTATGTAAGGAGGAGTAGGAAAGAGAATGTGAGACATGGTACTATATAATAATAATAAAACTTTTGTAGACAAATAGGAGACAAATTATTGTATAACTTGGCTCTTATAACTTGACTTATAGCCAAGCACTTGGCTCTATTATTGGACTTGCTCTAAACCGGATTTTGCAGCCGTTGGTGTCTTTTTTTAGTAAAATTAAATTTAAAAATAGAAAAAATCAGGTTAATTCATCACAAATAATGCAAATAAATACAAAAAAAGAAAAACATTAAAAAAGCTAAAAAAAACAAAATTAAGGAATAGTAAACTACCACCTTAAGTCGAAACGAGCACGGAGCCCGCCTTGGTGCTATAGCTTGTTATTAGACCAAAAAAAATAGTTTGACGACATTTTAGATACAATTCATCTAATAGCTTGATAATATATCTTGTTACTAGAATTTACATTTAGACAAGAGAGAATGATTAGATTGAAGAGACAGTCCTATTAATTTCTTGGTTTGTTAAAAAGCCTGCGTGCTTGCACGGCTATCAAGTTTTTATCTCTTTTACACCACAAAAAAGATGACATGACCCTGCTTGGTTGGGCTAAAAATTTATGACTTATGGTTAAAATTACACTGTAACTGTTGAAATTTTACTGTAGCTAAATGTGACTTATTTGACGTAATTAATTTTAAAAAGAATTAAAAATAGAAAAATATACTAACTCATCACGAACAACGCAAACGAATACAAGAAAAAAAGAACCGGCAAAAAAACTCAAAAAAACCGAAAGTTCAGAAAAAGACAAAATTTATGAATAGTGAAAATAAGCCAGAAGCTGAAGCCGAAACGAAAGACTTAACGTCTCGCTCATTTCGGCTTAGAGTTTCTGGCTTGTGGCCATGATATCTTGCTATTATAGTGAAGTCTTTGCATGGGACAAGCTACGCTGAATTCAGTGAAATGACAGACCCCAAAAGGTCTTTTGAGCCTGAAAAACAGGAGAGGCCCGAAGCAAGCAGAGAACATTCTCATTCCGATGTCAGAGTAGAAAGCATTTGCATTCCAACCGAGGTAATAAGCAGGAATTTTGGAGCTCAAGATCAGAATTGGTATTAACTCAGCATCGTACAATGTTTACAAGTTTGACACACTTGGAAAACAAGCTATCATGAGCAAAGTTAAGAAAGCGCAATATGCAATTGCATGAATGCAACCCTCGAGACAGTGTGTGTGGCACCGATGAAAGCAGTTTGCAGGAAGCATTATTGCTGCTATGTACTGGGCTGGACTAAAATTTAGCCGACGAAAGGCGAAAAAAGAGAGGAAATTTTGGAGGGAATCCGGAGATGGCGATCTATGATCACTGGTTCTGAATGGAATCAGTGTCTCATCTTGACCAATTCCGGTTGTTGTTGATGTTGCTGTTATTCCTTGGCTTGGCATTAGGCTGCCAATTCCGGTTCCCTTGCTTCGGTATATCTTGTGGATCAACCATTTGTATAGTTCTCTGCTTCTTTGCTGCATTGGTCCAAGAAAGAAATTTTGAGATCATAATTAATCATGCATAGCACTCAAGCACTGGAATGAAGTCATCAATATAAGAGGATAGCTATTCAGATAAAACTCCACTACCAGGAAGCATTAGGGCTTGTTTGATGCAGCAACCAGCAGCGAATAATAAATTTATTTTTGTAACAGAGCATATACCGTTATCGTATTCTTGGTAGCCTTCCTGAAGCTTTCTCTTTGCCAGTTCTAGTTTTGCATTCCTTGCCAGTTCAAGCTTTGCTCGAACTGAGTTCTCATCATGGTGGCTCACTGGTTTCTACAGTTCGAGCAAAGAATTCAGACCCAAACAACATTTCATCAATCAAACAAGCATATATATTTTGTTTACAGCACAATATGCTCACATCAGATGGCGTTGATTGAGGTCTGCCTTGCACTGGGGAGGCATCTTGATGCTGCTTAGGCCTCGCCTGATGTCTCCCGGGACCTGAATCTGCATTTGAGGGCCTCGCAAGCATCGCCGCAACGAATTGCTCTCTTGCCTGCCCATTGCTCAGTTCTTGCAGCCGTGACTGCCTCGTTGCAGATTGTTCTTGCCTCCAGCTCTGCTCTGGATCATACTGCTGGCCCATCGGTGGTGGTTTTCTAACTGGTTCTTGGCTCATCGGACACCGCCGTCCACCGTCCTTGCCACCATTGTTCCTTGTATCTGTAGATAATTCACAAAACAATTAAACACCAATGCCTATCCAAGAACCATCACAGAGGGGATCGATGAGGGCCTGATCACTCACTTCCATCATCATCCATTCCATCAAAGAAGTTGGAACCTGGGTTTTCCTGAAGAACGTCCAGATGGAGTTGTGTCAGATCATACCATGAACCATATATGATTCCAGAGACGGCGAATTGATTGATTTGTGCGTAAATCAATTACCTCGGACAGCTGGATGGACGTGCTCGGTGTGGCGAAGAGCGCGCCCTCGTCCATAGAAAGAGAAGAGAACCCTCGGTCTTGCTGCTCCAGGCCGGAAGGATGCATGGATTGAGGGGTGTGATCTGCGAATTGTTGCAGAACCATTAATTGGCGACTAAAGTCTGATACCAACTTACTAGACAAACACAGAGGATAGAACTTGAAATGATGAACTGTTTTTGCTTTCTACCTACCTACAATGGCGGCGTCTTGGCTGCTCATCCACTCATCCACTATGCGCTTCCAACCTCTGCGATCCACATCAAACATGTCAATGAATACTAAAGACTAAAAAAACAACTATTGAGAGCTCGGAGAACAACACAAACACCAAACGTTTTCAAGAAGAAACACATGGACATACTCGATGAGCAATCGGACGAGTTGCCGAATCTGCCTGGAGTTGTGCTTCCGGAGGCTGCTCACCGCCTTCCCAATCTCAGTGACCTATCAGACGAATCCGTATGAACACTAGTCAACAAACGAACGAATTAAACATGGACGATTCGATCAACGGGGGAGGTGGCTCTCGTCTCACCGTCAAGGTGTCCACCGTGAACTCCAACTGCTGCAGCCGCCGGAGCAGCTCGAGCAACGCCGCCTCCGACTGCAACCACAGAGCAGGACAGATTCAGTACTAGTTATTAGCAACAAACAACCAGCGGTACGGACGGCGGTAGCGTGGAGAACAAGGAGGGAAGAAGACCTTTTCTTGGTTGTTGAGGAGGACGGCCTTGATGCGCTCAGCCTCCGCAACGACGGGGTCGTCGCGGCGGGGGGCGCAATCGTCGGTGACAGCCTCGACGCGGTCGGAGCTGCAGAGGCTGGGGACGCTGGCGGCGCTCTCGGGGAGCAGTTGCGCCGGCGGCGCCTCGGCGGCGGGCCCCCCAGCGGGGGGATGCGCCGCCGCCGGCGGCACGCCGGAGACCAGCAGCGCGGTGAAGAGGTGCTCGGCGATGGCGTCGCGCCTCGCGCGGAGGGCGGCGGGGTGGTCGGACGCGGCGACGGTGATGGCCGCGTCGATGGCGTCGAAGATGCTGTCCCCGGCGCCGCGGAAGAAGCCGAGCCAGTAGTCCATCGACGGCGGCGCCATCGGAGACCAACCGGCCGATGGATCGGACTCACCCACCCACCAACCGACCTCCTATCAAAAATCGCTCCTCCTCTTCTCCCCGATTGATTAATTTACGTTACGTTTCGGTTCGATTCGATTCAGTTCTTCCGTTACGGAGTAATAAAAACAAAACAAAAACTCTACAGACTGCCACACTCAGCCGCAAGAACTCGCCAGGGACTCGGTGGGATTGGCATCACCATCTCATCTCATCTCATCTCATCTCATCTGGCGCACGCAAGAACCAAGAACACGCGACCAAGAGAGAAGGAGGGGGAGAGAAAAGGTTTCTTTTTTTCTGGTTTCCTTCTCGGCGCGTGAAATTCCGATCTTTGTCTTGTCTACCTGTGCCTATCAATCCATCCCTCTCACGACTCGCCCCACAGGAGGAGAGAAGAAGAGGAGAGAGAGAGAGGAGGAGGAGGGGAGAAGAACAACTACCGCGTGATGGTGTGGTGGCTGTCGCGATTGCTCGCAGCTCGCGAACGCAACGCCGCAACCAGTGGTGCGTGGGCGTGCGGCGTGGCCAAGGGAAACGGTGAAGCCATGTGGCCGTAGCATTATCGGCACAGTACCAGGGCCTGTTTGCTTCGGTTTGCCGTGCCCTAGTGCCCGTTACGCGCGAATTTTTCTCGATATTACTGCGAGCACACATGGTAGGACAGCGGTGTCACACGTAACCGCGAAGATTTTGCATATTCTGCCGCGAAAATTACACGCAAATTGCTGCGTGAAAGAACAACGGTGATCAGTTTGGCCGTCGTTACAGGGCATGTTTTTTTAAGTTAAAAGCAGGTAACTTTTGATTTTTGCTACAGTATCTAACTTTCAAATAGAGTATTTTTCTTAAGACGGGGTCTACAAGTTAAACGATCTACACGTTAAAAATCCAACATCTGTACCAGCCAAAATCGTAAGTGAGTATCTATCTCTCCATAATCTGCAATAAAATGCAAGCCGTAAGCTATAAATGCGGTAAAAAAAATGGCCCAACGTTTTTGTATCCGCTGCTTTGCATGACGATCCAAAACGTGTTTTGTATAGACCCATTACCCGTACTCTTAAGGCTGTAAGTACCTGTAGTAGTATTAATAATACATTTTTGTAGTTTTATATTGCTTTGATAGTGTAGTAGTGCTTACTAAATATGATTATTGTACTCAAAACAGCTAAGCATCCGCCAGCAAAAATAAACAGTTGAAGCATTCATGGTTGGAACAACTCATTTGTTATTTCCTCACCCTATTCTCCAGATGGAAAATGTACGTAGTCGCGCAAACTGATGGAATGTGTTTCTTTTTCCTTAGTACACAGCTTTACCACTTCAGGGGTGATCGGTTAGACTTCAGCTTTTAGTTTTTGGCTTATTTTTTATTATTTATAAATTTCATCTTTTTCTGAACTTTTAGATTTTTGTTGAGCTTTTTTGTCGGTTCTTTTTTTTCCAGTATTTGTTTGTATTATATGTAATGGGCTAACATATTTTTTATTTTTTTAATTTTTTTAATTTAATTATGCTAAATAAGCATCCATCACCATGATGTTTTTGATCAACTCTGATGACTTTTCACCATAAGCCACAAAAATAAACCCAAATGATCACCACTACAAATGAACTAGTTGGCTACTTGTCATCCACGTTCACAATGCGAGATCCTCCTTTTAGGGATTGCAAGACGATGGAAGCTAGGAAGAACTAAGAGCGATCCACAGTCTGAGACTCTACCCATAGTTTCTAAACCTTGAAGACTTCATCACAAGAAACCATGCTCCCCAATGCAAAGTTTGTAGTAGTAGTTTATATAGACAAAGAAATTTATTATGCAAGACAAAGAAAAGCGATCGGTTGTGGCATATTACCATGTGATCCACCCTACACCTCTCAACAACTACTTAGCTAGAAGAATATGCCAGACGCATACATGAAATTTTAGATAATAGCCATGAGTCATCCATTACAATATATAGCAATAGAAACCTAGATATGAATTGCAATCTAAATATATAATAATAATATTTAGATAATATTAAGCCATCCATCATCATTACGCACACGAACTCCATGTCCATCATCCTCCAAGCGAATCATTAAAAAATGAGAATGGGTTAGTAAATTAACAAAATTATATAGGAAGGTTGATTTCACAGATCTAAGCGGTTCGATTTAAAAACAAATCTCAATATGGTTCTTGAACATGAAGGCTAATATATATATATATATATATGTGTGTGTGTGTGTGTGTGTGTGTGTGTGTGTGTGTGTGTGTGTGTGTGTGTGTGTATGTATATGCATAACTCTACCTAATTAGTTTGATTCCCAAACTTTTGCGGATGTGATCAATCAAATCAGTTGTAGTTGCATGTGAGCTTCACGATCACGAATCTCGGTATTTCTCTGTAGTACCTCCTCCATCACCGGATCATGACCATGAGTTATTGTAGATGCTGAGCAGTAGACGTGGTTGCTTCCTCGTTCAAGTCAAGCGAATCGTCTTGTATATCCTTCGTCTTCGATTATCATGTTGTGAAGTATTATACAAGCTAACACGATATTTTCAAGATCCCTTGATTGTATAGGCGTCTTGGCCGACGCAAAATGGAAAACGAGATTGTAAAATCCCAAATGCACATTCAACATCTTTTCTTGCCCCTCTTGATGTTCGAAAATAGCTTGTCTTGGTGATTGTGGTGCGTATGGACTTGACAAAACACCCACTCTGGGTATATTCCATCCGCAAGATAATAAGCTTTGGTATATTGCCTTCCATTCACAAAATCACGCACTGGGAGCTTCTCCTCTTAAATGATTGTGAACAAAGTAGATTGATTCAGCACATTGATGTCATTGTTGGATCCCGCCACTCCAAAGAAAGCATGCCATATCCATCGGTCATGAGAAGCAATGACCTCTAGAATGATGGTTGGTACACCATGATCACCACGAGTATCTTGTCCCTTCCATGCATAGGGACATTTTTCCCAATGCCAATGCATACAATCAATGCTCCCTAACATGCCGGAAAACCACGACGCTCACCGATCTCCAACAATCGTTCTACATCTTGTCTTGTGGGCGTCTCAAGTATTCTTCACCATATACTTCAATGACACCTGAACAAACTTTTCAAGCACTCCACACCAGTACTTTCTCCCATCTTTAGGTACTCATCATGCTGGTCTGCAGATCCGCCATATGCTAATTGACGGATTGCTACTGTACACTTATGAATTGGTGAGAAACCGGGACGATTCAGAGCATCCGGTCTCAATGTGAAATACTCAGACCACCCACTTAAGGCCTCAACAATCTTCAGAAAGAGGGGCCTCCTCATCCTAAATCTTCTACGAAAGTGTGTCTCACTGTAGAAAATTTGAAAATTTTCATTTCCATTAGGATGGTTAGCAAATGGGTTTGACTGCAGAAAATTTGAGAACCCTCCTGGTGGGTATACCCTGCAATCATAAGTGCAATATAGATTCTGCTAAGGTACTACTAAAAAATTTCTTGCCACATAATAGGAACCAAGCACTTAAAATCACAGTTTCACAGTGTTCAGCTGCAAGAAAAAGTAGCTGCAAGAAAATGATGCCTACACTCTGTCAGCCGAACACTCTGTCATTATTCAGTTCGCTCATCAAGAATTCTAATACAAGAACTACAAAACCTACTGATTCGAGTAAGAACTCAAGGAATGAGTCGATGAACATGCAATCCCGTCCAAGAATCATTAACTGAAGACTTACCCTTCGCTAGGAGATGACATTGGCCACCATCCACCAACGGGGGAAGCACCAATTCGACGAACACCATCATCGGAGGACGAACACCATCATCAGCACCATGGACGGATGGAGCGGTTCTAGGGACACCTTTAGCAGCGAGAATCGGTCTTTGTTAATCGATTCATCTGTCAAATTTGGGAAGTTTTTGGTCGAGTGGATGGGGAGGAGATGGAATCGAAGGAGCTATGGATGGACATGGATATGAATATGAGGAGGGAGATGGGCGCAGAGGGGAGATTACAGGAGGGCGGGAAAGGGCGCGTCGGTCTCTGTCGGCCAGCGCGAGAGAGATGTGGAGCGCGCTTGGAGATGGTGGCGGTCTCGGCGCGGAGACAGCGGCCTCGGGCGCGGAGATGGCGGACTCGGCGCGGAGATGTGGTGGCGCGGGAGAATCGCGGTCGCGCGCGCGGAGATGTCGGCGCGCTCGCGTCGGGGTGGATGGCGCCGGTGTACGGGATCCATGGAAACCACACCGTGCTTCCCCAACGCGGACTCTTCTGGTTTCTTGCGGCCTCGAATCGAACGAAGACTCGGCGTCTTATCAAGAAACGAAGTCTTGGGTTTTCTCCCTCTCTCTTCAATACATATACTGCCACATCAGTAAAATACATGTATAGAAACTATATAGAGTCTGCACTGTGAGTGCCCTAATCAGAACGAACGGAAGCTAGGCATGGTCAGTTGATTAGGTTCAATTTTCATGGAATGCACTCTTGACGATTTATTCGCTTCTCTTTTTTGTGAGTGAATTGTAGCCCTCCTTTGAAAATGTTTTGTCGATGAGATAGATTCAAGCGCCGTCTTAGTGGTCAAGATCACTCCTACGATATTAATCTAGTATATATCAAGATGCAAGAGGTCATATGCTTGATTCCCATCAACATTGAGTTAGGAATATTCAGCGCAATGCGAGTTAGCTTAATTAGAGATTTTTAGGAGAATATAGCTCTAAATCGTGCGTCGCACTGTTCTTGAAAAGGAATTTACTAGAAGCCTGACCCTTTTGATTAAGATTCGGAATTGACTGTATCCGGTCTATTTTCTGAATAAAAGTAATATTTTTTTTAGGTAAAAGATATAAAATTCAACCTCTATATCCACGAAGGATATACACAGCCAAAATAAATAAAAGTAATATGAAGTCGTTTTATTCACATACGGTCCCAACGGAGAAATGGAGTCATGGAATATGGGTACTCATGCATGGAGGACCACGTTTTGTTGAATGGACCAAAGAAGTTTTCCCATGCGGCTGTACCAACTAAACACAAATCATGTATTATAGTCTTGGTTAATTTCCATCTTTTGACTTTGTTTAAGCTTCTCTGCTCTTGGCACTTGAATTGACTAGAAAAAATTTTACAATAAAATGTAGAAGCAGTCAAATTGCCGACAAATAATAAGAATCTAAACGGTTCTCACAAATATCTTTGCTCACAAATCATGGCTGCAGCCCCGCTTCAAGTGACTTACGGCTTAAGTTTCTAGCTGTGCCTTTTGGCTTATGATTGAAATTGCATTGTAACAGTTGTTGGCTATTTTTAGAAAGAAAAAATGAAAAAATGCAAAAAAAATCTTTATACCGTCACGGATAATGCAAAAAAAAAATAAGGGGGAAAGAAAAGGCAAAAGGCCAAAATACCCCCAAAACGCAAAAATAAGCCGAAAGTAGAAACCGACGTGTTTCAAGTGACTTCTGATTTAAATAAACCAAAAACCAAAATAAACTAGAAACTGAAGCCGTTTGAAACGGAACGTAAAATCTTTGTGTGAACACAGGTAGATGCAAATGCAGTCACCTGCACGCACCAATTTGACTACACCTTAAGAGCAAGTATAATAAGAGGTCATTAGTAGGTTGTATCTTTGAGGTGGAGGAGAGAGAGAGGAGAGAGAAGAGAGGGGTGTAAGTTCTACAAAACACAAAGCACAAGAACCAAGAAACTTTGTGAGAGAAAGGGTGGGTCATCTGACCTTCACTGGTAAACTACTATATGAATGGGCTAATAAGTGGGTGTAAAGTGTCCATCTGACCACCATTGAAGGCTATATTATTAGCCTTGCTCTAAGTGATTATATATACCACATCAATACCAATCGTTACAAAAAGATCCTTTTCATTTATAGGAAATAAATACTATTACGCAAATTCTACCACGGTTCCTAGCTGTGCAGAACCAAAAATGTGCATTTTCTTTCCAGTCTCGATGGTTTCAGTTTTAGTTTCTGGTTTTTGATTTACTATTCCTTTATTTCATTTTTTGTTTTTTAGGTTTTTTGCCTTTTCTTCTTTTTCTCATATTTCTTCGCATTTCCATGATGGGTTTATCTGTATTTTTTATTTAAAAAAATTTAATTACGCTAATTAAGTCACCATCAGCTACAATAAAAAATAAGACAGTTGCAGTGAAAAAACCATAAAACATCGTCAAACTGAGCATCACTAGTTTTTTTTACTTTTCTACAGTAAGTAACTTTAAAATATTGTCTTTTTAAGGTATGATTTACAAATTGATTAGAATACAATAGTGTCTTTTAAGACAGAGTCTACAAGCTAATTATAGTACACACTATAGCGACTTCATTTATATCGGCTAAAATCATGTGTGATGTTCTACTATTCTATACTCAATCTTATAAACAGCTCAAAAACTATAAACCACAGTTAAAAATCATAAAGTCAAAAAGAACATGCTCAATATCTAGATCCCTTCGGCAGTAGCAATACCTCCCAATTAAGGCCCAAAGTCGCTGCTACTCTACTACTTGTCAAATTTGGCCTTTTTCTGGTTGACTAGAGGGCCTGTTCTTTTCGACCGAAGCTAGCGGCTTTTGGATTTTGCTACAGTACTTAATTTTCAAACAGGGTATTTTCTCAAGAAGGGGTTTACAAGTTAATTGTAGTACAAGTTAAAAGTCTAACATCTATATTAACCAAAATCGTAAACGAGTATCTATCTCTCTATAATCTCTGTCGTAAACAACTAAAATTTAAAAATTTCAGTCAAAAACCATAGATCACAGCCGAATCAAACAGGCCCAGAAACAGCACAGCAGCAGCCCCATTTCCGAAAGCAGGCGAGCACTCTCCAGACTCCAGCCTAGGTTATCTTTGGGGTTTTGGCTCGCTGCACTGTAGTACAGTTAGATCTGGTGGTGAAACCGGGAAGGGATACGCGGGGCAAGGCGATGTCACCTCCATCCAACGGCCGGCCGCGCCTGCCCCGGTCGTCCGCCCAAAATCCAACGCTGCCCGTCCCCGAAACAGTGGTCCGTCCGCGCCGAGTTTTTCTGGGGGAACGTACGCGTCGCGCGGTTTTTGGCCCGGCCGGCACGCGTCGGCGGACGGTGGTCCGCGCGCTCGCGCGGGCGGGTTCCGCGAAGGCGAGGAGGGCGTCCGCTCGGGAGCCCCGCACCCGTACCGAGGGTGTCAGGGCTGACGCCTTTGAAACCCCAGGTGGTGCCGCCGACAACGACGCGCAAAAAAGTTCGCGTAGATCGGAGACTGCCCGCCGATAGATCGTACAGGGCCCCAATGGCTGTAGCGTGTGACCAGAGCCACTGTTGACGAATCTACTACATACAAATATGCAAGTATATTTATAAAATATTTTTTTTAAAAAATTGATATTTAGAATTTCTAACTCGCATTTATACCATAAAAGTTTCACAAAATTATCTCAAATTTATTATAGATGATTTGAGATATAGTGACGATACTTTTAAATGGTGCGTTTTTAAGCGGTCGATAGGAAAATTATAATAAAAAGTACACTGAGTTTAGTTATACTGGTTAAAATCGTATGCGACTATTTTCTTGTGCGTACTATCTCTTACGAGTAGCCAGAAATTCAAATATTTAAACCATAAACAATCCGTCTAAAAGAATCCACACATAAATATTGCTTTCTCTTATTTCTTCATTAATTTCTTCTCTACCTCACTCTTGAGTCTTATGTGACACTTCATAAATATTAATAAGATCAGCCTGTTAGAAGTGCCTTCATCATGCACGACTGTGCATCGTGGCCCGTCTTTTTTACTTTTGGTGCTATATATTAGAGCAAGTACAATAGAAGAGGTGGCTGCCACCTCTAGGACTAGCCACATAAGTAAAAAGAGTACATGTGGCTCATGTAGAGGTAGCTAATACAATGAGTTGAGTAGAGGTTACCTCTACTAAAGCACTCAAGCATTTAATATTTCGCTAGAGGCGACCATTGTACTTGCTCTAAGAACTAGCATCGCCTCCAAGTCCTCGTATGATGTGCTAGAGGTCACCTCTTGCATGAGGGGCAGTTTACCTCTCTCTCCTCTTGTCTCTCTATTTCACATAGGATTGTGTTGGCGTGGATTTCGCTAGAGGCGACCTAGTCAGCATCATTGTACTTGCTCTTAGGACTTACGAGTTTTGTTTAATTTCTTTTGCGTGACGCACAACAATTTTTTAAAAGGTTTATAACTCAGTGGAAGTGGTGTTTGATTGGTGCTGTTCGATCTTATCGAATGCAAAAGGCATGCAGGAATTTGACCGACAAGGGTCCCCCAATTCCTATAGCCGGTAGAAATGGTAGCCCGCAAGTTTCTCTTCCCTGCGGATGGGCGGTGGTGACTAAGAGCAAGTCTTATAATACAGTCTTTAGCTGGCTGTATGGGTACTTACAGCCCACTTATCAGCCTACTCATATAGTAGTTACAGCCAGCTGAAGTCTGTATGATCTACCCTTTTCTCTCACAAAGTTTTTTGGTTCTTGTGCTTCAGCTGGCTGTAAACTTACAGCCCACCTCTCTTCTCCTCTCTCTCTTTCACCTTAGCATACAGCCAGCTTACAGCCTCTTATAATACTTCTAAGTCGCAGCACGCCGGGAAGAATCAAGGGTCTCCTCCTTGACAGCTGTGGCTTGCGACTGGATGAGTGCGAGCTCGATCGTCATATTCTTACGTTCTTGGCAAAGATTTCGGTGCCGTCCAATCAGGCCAGGTGCCTCCTTTGCAGAATTATTCTTAGAAACGGATCGTATTATCTCCTATTAATATTTTTTTATTAAAAATAAATAATAGCGGTTAAAAAGTGAATTTTAAAAGAAAGAGATAAGTGGTGTAAAAAGTAAGAGAAATACGTAGAAAAGACGAGAGCGAGAGAAATGTGACATGTGATGTGCCTGCAATCATCTGACTTATTTTCGAAGCGATACGGGAGCGAGAGGAGTTAAGAAGCCGCTTCGAGAAATTAGGTATTTATATTGGTTTCTGATTTTTTTAAGTAGAAGCAAAAAAACAGAAGACAATGGGAGTAACTTTTCTGCGGAAATAAAAAGGTTTGCAAATTTCTTTTGCTGTCTCAAAGAAGATTTGTGGCAAACGGTTTTGGCATAACTTAAAGAAAACGTCGACGGCCACCTGTTTGAATTGCGCGTGCTCCGACGGCGCTTCTTGGTGCTTGCGTGCTAGATAAGTGGGTACAGCGCCGTTGTTTCATGTCCATTATCCTTGGTCCTCTGGTAATACAATTTGTTAGGTAGAGAATAATATAAAGCTAGCTTTTGGTCTAGACGAAAAGCGTTCGGGTTTCTCTCTCTTTACTTTTAGGGCCTGTTTATTTCAGCTGTAGATTCTGAGAAGTAGCTGATGAGTATCCAGCTAGTCAGAATCTGGAGAAGCTGGATAACCCCAACTTCTGGCTACTAGTTCATTTTCTGAATTCTGTAGCTTCTGGCTATTTAGAATCTAGATGAAAATCTGCACTGTTTGGAAGAGCTGCAGATTCTGGAAGTAGCTGCAGCTGCCAGAAGCTGAAACAAACAGGCCCTTAGCTTTTGGTTCATCTGGATTCTACTTTGGAGCACAAGCCGGCCTGTTCTGGCCCAGACCCTGCAAAAGAGAAAATGGGCCGATCCTTTCTATCTGTACATTTCTCGGCTAACTCTTTCACAATTTTGTTGAAAAAGACGAATCGTATTCAGAGTCCGACGAGCGGGCCACTAGTTCCTCGTGGTGTGGAGCCACTCTGAAATGCAGAATAATCCAGCCAGTGTCGTGTGCATTTGTGCACTTCAGGCATCAGCACATGGTGTCCACTCCATAGCTTCTTTTGTCCTTTTGTTTTTGGGTGAGTACGTAGGTTCTTAATTCTGAAGTTTGCCTGCACCTTATGCAGTGCTGCTATACGCCATTAGATTACCACCACTTTCTGCAGAGCTTTGGACCATGTAATGAGTCAGGTGTTGGTGTTATGAGGACAAAATGGGAATTTCTCAAATAAGAATAATAAATAAATGGTGGGCCCATCTGTCAGTGGGACTATGTATTGAGATAAGATTGAAGACTCCGTCTCCATCCCGAGTGCTGCCTCTTTTGTTTGATTGGGTCCTGAGGGGCGGCGGTTTCGAAGAGGGGGCGGCGCTGGAGGCCCGGTAACTTCGGCGCCAGCCGTTGGCAGCAGGCGCGTGTGCTCCTCCTCCTCCTTTAAAGGGAGGCAGCTCTCCGGTGGAGATAGTGTGGTAGAACGGTGAGTAACTCCTTCAAGTTCCCCTCTTGGTTCTCTCCGATTTGGCTTCGATCTTGGGTGTTTGGAACTACTGTTCCACCGTGTTGATCTGTGGCATGTTGGCGGCGAGTTCCTTAGTTCTGGTGCTCTGTGGAAAAGGGGAAAATTGTATATTTACCCCATAGTTAGTAGTGACTTGTATATTTACCCCATAGTTAGTAGTGACTTGTAAATTTACCCCATACTTAAATAGCTTTGCTATTTTGCCCCATACTTGGAGTGTTCTCTTATTATTTTGCCCCACTATCCACTTAACTGGTATTTTAATTTCATTTTTCATTTTTCAGCATAGGAAATGACGCTTTTACCCTTGGCTCATTTTCCTCATCCAGACCGCACGGGCTCTCTGGCCGAACTGGAGCTACTCCTCACGGGAACTCCTCATGGGAATAGAAGGATACTGGAGCTAATAAACTTGCACTTGATTGATCTTTCTGACAAATCTTTTTTCCAAACAAATCCAAACAAAATAGATGATCAACTTGAGAATGCTTGAGAACAAATTCACAGTGGGTGTTTTCAGACTAATCATCAAAACAGTATATGTGTGCATCCTCCTCCATGCATATTAAGCATTGCAAGAGAAATCCAGAATGGGAGGTGATTGAGCAGGCTAAAAACTATGTAAAACAGAAGGGTGAGAACTAAAAAAAAATCAACAAGGAACACTAGTGCACAGCTCACTATCTCAACATCTTTCACAGAGTTCACAGAATGAGTTCCTCCGCAGTTCACAGAGTTCACTATCTCAACAATAATGCAATTCATGTTCTTATAAATGAACTAATGGTACTCAATAGGAATGCAATTCAAAGCCCTGAGAATAAACACAACCAGTGTAAAAACTCAACAGTACTCAATAGGAAGCGGTGGGAGGTGACCAGAGGGCCGGCCGTGGATGCGGTGAGGCGGTCGGCGGATCTGGAGGAGGAGCGGCGGTGAAGTTGGTGGAGGCGCAGATGGAGATGGGAGTCGCGGTGGAGTGAAGAGGTGACGGAGAAACGGGGGCGCACCGGCGAGATGGCGGCGGCCGGAGTAGAGGGCGGCGGCGGATGTGGAGATGGAGCGCCGGAGGGAGAAGAACCAGGAGGAGAGGTGGTGTGGTGGAGAAGACGAAGGGGTTCGGCCAGGGGATCCCGTTCGGCCAGAGCCCGTGCGATCTGGATGAGGAAAATGAGCCAAGGGTAAAAGCGTCATTTCCTATGCTGAAAAATGAAAAATGAAATTAAAATACCAGTTAAGTGGATAGTGGGGCAAAATAATAAGAGAACACTCCAAGTATGGGGAAAATTTACAAGTCACTACTAACTATGGGGTAAATATACAAGTCACTACTAACTATGGGGTAAATATACAATTTTCCCGTGGAAAAGTGCATCCGGCCGGTGCACTTTAGTGTTCTTGTGTGGCCATCCCCCTGTACCTCGACTTCGTTGATTTGGGTTGTCACGAATGGCGAAGAAGGCATTGTATCTACATCTACCACACTCCTCTCGCTCGCGGTAGCACAGAGGGGTGCTAGATTTTCTGGGTCAGCACCTACGGGTGTGCCTTGCTCGGTTCTTTGTGAGCTGTGCTAGTTCATTAATCTCTGTTACATGCTCTAGTACTGGGAGACATTGTTTGCTTGTTGGCTCGATTTGAAGCTCTATGATAAAACTTGTCGATTACTGAAATTAATCTGGATAACTAGAGTCGATTTGAGCTTTATTGGGTGCCTGCTACTCTCTGTATCGTAGCTCTTTGAGTTGCTTCTTTCGGTTGGTCAGATCCGTTAACTAGCATTGTGATTATTTGTCATGCAGTAGTTATATCCTTTGTTCAGTTCGGATCAGGAGACAATTTTCTCCCTGATATTCTTCATTTGGTAGTGTATTTTCAGTTATATGAACATTGTTGGTCAGAACATTGCTTGATAATCCATTGCTGGTGAACACTTGTTATTCTGTTCCATTTTATCTATAAATTTCTGACAGTATGAGCATAAAATAGAGCTCAAATCTTGTTTGCTAGTTGTCTAATCATTAAAGAAGAGTAACGACAGAGTAGCGGGATGGCTAATATTAAATCTTGTGTAACCCTACATCTGAGAGCACTAATCAATAATTAAAACTTGTGCTTTATGCTAGTTTTAATTGATTCCCTATTCATGAGAATGCTTTACATGGTTAGTTCAGCAGTAATATTGGTTCATATGTTGAGTATACGTTATGATATAAATGGCATGATAAAATTACATGTTTATATGTAATTTATGTCATTTTTGTACTGCTTGAAATATATTTTAATAATATTTAATTTTTCTAGAATTAAATTTAATTATATGTTTATACCGCATTATCTATAACGTCTGGGAGGGTATTACAGACTTGCAGTAGTAGTAGCAGGAGTACCCAAAGATAGCTCAATTACTCAACCAACACCGGTACATGCTTCATACTTGCACGTTGCATGCTTCAATGAGCTTCCTCGGTCGCATGAGCAACGAGCAAGGCTAATATCTGACCTTCACTGGTTTGTATGGACACTTACACCCACTTATCAACCCATTCATATAGTAGTTTACTGACCACCAAAGTCAGATGGCCCACCCTTTCTCTCACAAAGTTTCTTGGTTCTTGTGCTTCAATGGTGTCAGTAAACTTACACCCACCTCTCTTCTCTCTCCTCCATCTCAAAGATACTGACCTACTAACAACCTCTTATTATAATTGCTCTAAGCAAATAAGCAGCTCTGCCAGTTTTTTTTCAGCTTCTAAAAGTTGTTTATCGGCTTTTCTACAGTAACTAGTTTTTAACAAAGTTTTTTTAAGATAGGATTACTAGTTAATTGTAGTATATACTATACCAACTTCATTTATATCGGCAAAAACCGCACTTGAGTATCTGTTACTCTATAATCTCTCGCACGAACAGCCAAAAAAATATAAGCCGCAGTCAAAAGTCATAAACTAAAAAAAAGGCCTAAGCAGATGTTTCACTAGCCATCAGCTTGGATGTGCTACGCTGATACTGACCTACTGCTGTACTGTTCACTGTACAGTCGATCTCTTTTCAGAGTGGAATCCTGCATTTCGTTAGTTAGAACATTCCGCGAGTGGTACCGTGGTAATGCTGCAAGTTACAGGACTTGCAATACACCTGCAAAGGTACCGCATGTCACACTTCCAATCGGGTAAAACTCCTGGTCCTACTAGATGCCTGGCTTATTTCACTTTCTTCTTCCCACATTCTCTCTTGTTTGGCCATGATGCACTCCTAGCTAGCTGGCTGTTACATGATTGAACTCAGCTCACCTGGCCAGAACGATACAAAAAGGGGCAGGAGGAGGCTTGTAGCTTGAATCACCAAATATGCTAATGCAACACATGTCTGGACGAGTCGAGGAACGTCATGATGATGCGTTGCATTGCATGCCTCTCTCTCTCTGCAAGAGATACACAATTCCATTCTCCTACCATTACTGCCTTCGAGCGACTAAGGGCATCTGTAGTGTATATAGCTTGCTGGCTTTTAAGGTGGATCCGTATCATTCTTAAGACCGACGCTACACTTTTGAGGCTACCGTCGGCTCTTAAGGTGGGTCCACTCGGCTGTAAAGAAGGGAATGTGGCAGTTGGCAGTTGAGGAAAGAGAACAATAGATGTAAAGAAAATTGTATTTTAATGCTTGTGGCTAGGCCTTTAGTTTGAGGACCAGCCTCAAGCCTTTTTTTTGCTTATGGGCTGCTTAAGGTCACCCTTATAATATATAAGGTCGATCTTAAGGTGACATATGACTCTCTATTTTCATACACTACAGATGCCCTAATAACGCTGCCAAAATTTCGTTTTCAGCCATGCATGATGGCAGACATGACATGGATTGCTCCCAAATTATTCAACTCGGGTAACATGGCTAGCACCGTCGTTAAGAGCCATGCTTGTGGAATGCAGACACCGAAGTGATTGGACTTAGGGTCTACACTAGTGTATGGCTTGACGTGAACGGATCAGATTGACATTTATAAATAATGCTATATGGATTAGTTCAGTTAGCGAACACGGCTTCATGACCACGACGTTTTGATTCATTTTTTTTAGATAAAGGATATAAAATCCAGGCTCTATATTCATAAGGGATATACACAGTCAAAAGTTACACGAGCTCTTAGGCTCAAAGCCTCAAAACTGAGGAGCATAAAACAACAAGAAGACTAACTTAAGAACTAAGAAAAAAAGCTAGATAGACTAAGCTTCAGCACTTTTCTTCGTCCTTGCTCTCAACCAAATCCCTATCCTCATCCGGCTGAGCCATCCAAACTTCGGTCGGCTTTGCGTGAAGATGGACCTCCAAGACGACGTCTCCAAGGAGGCGACGAGGGTCGCGCGACGCCGCCTGTCTCACCGAGACAAGGTTTTCACCTGGAGATCAGTAAACATGAGGGCTATGGAGTGCCATGACAACACCTCCAGGAAGGACAATGGCGCCCGAAGGCGTCATCGTTGTCGAGACCGGTAAGCGCCGGCAAGGCTTTCGCCGACCTCCACGATGCCCACGCACTATCCACACACAAAAGACCGCCACCAACACACCGGGATCCTGCACGCCTCAAGGCCATGGCATAGCAGCCCCTGAACTCCACGACGAGCCGCTCCCAGCGAAGACGACACCTATGCGCCACCACGGCATACTGCACTGATTCCAAACCCGTCGCTAAGACAGCACCGCTCCTGCGCGCGCGAACCTACTGCGGCATAGAACGTTGCTTACTACCATCCGCTGCTGATTGCTCCATACATCGTCGCACTATATTTAAGGCGTAAACATGGCTAAGGGTCTGTTCTTTTTGGCTGCGGTTTGTGGCTTTTGGACTGTTTGTACGAGAGATTATAAAGTAATAGAATCTCACATGCGATTTTTGCCGATATAAAAGAAGTCAGTAAAGTATGTACTACAATTAACTAGTAGATTTTATCTTAAAAAAATACACCATTTAAAAGCTAGTTACTGTAGAAAAACCGAAAAACAACTTTTAGAAGCTGAAAAGAACAGGGCCGAAGTTGGTAAACAAGCCCAAACTACCGTAGACTTGCCTGGATGGGCTCGATATTGCTCTATTGGAGCTCTAATGCTCTATCAGCACGCCTCCTGGAACGCAGAAAATCACATGTATTTTACAGCAAAGAGTACAATTTTCTTACACGATTCGAGTAATCACCATATTCCAACGGGACCTTGTTTTTAGGTGGTGCTCATTTAGACTTAAAAGCATCGTCTTATGACGTATTTTGCACTGTAATGGTTGAAAATACGATGTAATTGCTGACATTTTGTTATATCGTAATTAAATTAAAAAAATAAAAAAAATCATATCATCACAGACAATAAAAAAAATAAGATAAAAAAATCATAACATCAATAAAAAAACGAAAATAAGAAACTAGAAACTGAAGCTGCAATGAGCAGCGCCTTAACTGCTATATCTTTTTAAGTTTCAGAAAAATATGGGAATTTGAAGATCACGAGGATGATGGCGCATAGGAAAAGCGGAGAGGGGGAAGTATCAACGGCTTCCAACGGACCGTCGCATCGGCGCCGTCGGGTGGAGGGCCGCAGGATTCTTCTGACGCTCCTCGCGCCAAGCCTCCTCCGTACGATCTCGATCGGACGAACTAGATGGCAACACGGAGAGAAACTGGGGAGCTGCGCCGGTCCGGATCGCCCTCGCTCCTGGCTTGCTCAGTGCCCCGTCTCATGTCCCTAGAGATCTTCTGCGCCGATGGTTCTTGGACGTATCCATGATTGTGATTCTGTCCTATCGCATCGCTGTCCTGTTTTTAACTGATGCTTAAAATTTGTCTTGACTGTCCAGGTATTTCTATGCTAGCAGCATCATTTGTTCTTGACTGCTCCAAGTACATCATGATACATTTGAAAGTAGATTTCTTTAGTACTTCCAACCAGACAAATTGTGAGCCTATTCCTTCAAGGCAACGTATTTATTTTATAATATCGCAAAAAATACAGGGAATTTATTGAGGATCCAACGTGAGCGTGCGCTGAGTATCACAACTGTTTTACAGATGAAATTTCTTGACAAAAAGCAGCTCTCCAGATCTCAGGCGCACTGGGGAGGACTTTACTTAAGAAACGAACAAGTGATCACACAAAAGATAGACAAGCTGAACTTTTGCAGTTGATGGCGCTAGATCAAAGCACAATTAGCGTGGGGTACGCATATTCATCCCTGTCTCAAGGTTTCTTTGTCCATAAATGACAATCAAATACTTATCATTAGTTTATATGCACTAATCAATATATTATTTTCTTTACTCGCATACCTTCATTACCTTTTGAAAACGCTTCATTACGTAGAAGCATAATATTTAGAGTCAGCTAGCTGCCACTTTTTTTAATGTGGGCAATCCTGTCATGCTTACGAGAGCAACATACTACTAATTTATGCTAAGTCTAACACTGTAGTTTTTTAGTATCTATAACATCATGTAAGAATCTGGAGTCTAGGGTGATGCTCCAACTAGCTTGCGGCTAAAATTATACTGTACTGGTTGTTAATTTTTTCTGAAAAAATAAAAAAGAAAAGCTGTTATATACAATACAAATGAATAAGGAAAAAAATCTAAAATTAGAAACTGATGTATTTCAAATATCTTTTATCTTAAATAAATTAAAAAAAGAAGCCCGGGCCGTTTAGAGTGGGCCCGCATGACTTAACAGGTTACAACGGTCTGTATGCGAGAAACTCCCAAGCAGGTACGCTCTTGTGTGGCCCTAGCAGAACATAAGCCGCTTCCCAAAGTGCCATTCAAAGGTCGCACCCGCTCTCCCAGCCAAGAGAATTAAGCGAAGAGAGAGAGAGAGCAGAGACCACGAGAGCAAAGACCGCATGAGAGAGAAACCTCGTTTCATTACCAAAACCCCCCAAAACCTCCCAGATTTGCTCCGCATTTCCGCAAACATCCCGCCAAATCAACCCCATTGTGCGCGCGAACAGGCGGGTGGATGCAAAGCGAGTTGCAGGATCGGAGTCCCATCCGAGCGGACAGTTTCCAATCCGAACGCGGCCGCATTCGACTAGGGTTAGCTCTCTGGTAACCTCCCTTTTTCTGCTTTTTCTTGGTTAATTTTGCGTTGTTTCTGAACCGCTGCTTGCTTGGGAGGTGGAATTTTTTTTGTTTATTTTGGTACTATGATTCTGCTCTTGCTGCCGTTCGAGGCGTATTTGGTTAAATTTTTAATCAAATGCCGCTAGATTTGGTGTTAGAGTCGGTTTACGCAAGCAAGTAACAAATTACAGTTTTGCATTTCCGTGGAGTGGTTGGATAGTTAGCAATGCAACCTAGAAAGAGATGTCCAAATAATGAAGTGATACGGCTGTACTTCAGTTTTAATTTTCTTGTAAGTGTCGTATAGAAGAGTGTAAGAACTGAATAGCTAATATAAGTAAGTTGACTACTAGCTTGTTGAAAAAACTAATTTTAGCTGTGAATTGTTATTTTGTAGTTTTATTTGTTGAGAAAATGGTTCTTTTGTTTCGTTGATGGCCTTTTGTTTCCCTTACTAACTGATTTTTTTGGTCGATGCCAGCTAGAAAGTTTGAAATTTCTTTTATACATGGTTTTATAATTGAATTGCCTAATAGAATTCTGTTGTTTGACCTTGTGATTTTCTGTTGCTTTAGATGTTTCAAGAGAGTATACATTGCCAAAAAAAAAGTGTGTTTTACCAGGATTAATCCCATATACTGAACTTTTGCTTCCTGTCATTGTACCATTTTTTGGTTAACTAACCTTATGTTTCCGACCGACCACTCCAACTGTAGAGGGAGGTCCTTTACCTTAATTCATTGACAAATTTGCACTCTGGGCCATCTCAATGTCCTTTTTAGTTGAATTCAAGACACCGATGTGAAAATTAGTTGGTTCTCCTGATCTCAGTTGCTTCTAGTGCAGGTTTGTAGTTGTGAGTTTAGTGGTGATACTGTAAGATCATGTGATGTTTGTTCTTGCTTCACATAAGGGTTGGTGCTAGCACATGCACACAGCTAGATGATATTGTATTGCTCTTCCAGCTTGTTTCTGCCGCTCTTTTTTTCTCTAGTTCCACACTGCAATTTTCATTCCGGTGTTTTTTTCGCCTTCCTTTATTTGAAATACTTTGCCTTCTTTTATGTCTATGGACGTATATTTAAAACAGAAAACCGTGATGTATCAAGCATTTCCACTAACGATTTATTCATTGTGGTCAATTGCGAACTTTGAGCCAGGCACCGACGCTTGCTCTTGTGGAATCAGGGTTGAGAGTTTCTTCTCGATGACTCGGGCATCAACTATTGATTTCGGACGGAAGACGCAGAGTGAGGTTCACTGGTCTGGGCCACTGCGTCCAGTAAACTTCATCAGAAATAAATTCCCTACCTACAAGAATGGTTCGAATGGGATAGTGATCAAATTGACAGATGGCCCAGAAGGGCCATCTCTTAAGGAGGTTGTTGCCAAGGAGACAGCAGATCTACTTGATAAGCGTCAGCGCCTTTCAGTCCGTGAACTTGCCATGAAATTTGAGAAGGGTCTGAACACTGCCACATTGTTGTCTAATGAGGTATGTAATTCTACCTTTTCAGTTCTTGTCTCCTGAACACATTTGGCAATTGGTTCAATTAGTGGAGCTATTTATACCTAAAGATGTTTTATCTGGCCTTGGCTTGAACACTCAGGTTAAATGGAGACAAGTGGCTTTATTGGAGCGAGACATCCTTCTGAAGAATCTAAAGAGTGTATTGGAGTCATTGAGAGGTCAAGTAGCTGGCAAATATAAGGATGAAATCGAGGAGTCTCTATCTATGGTTGGTTTCCGAACCATGTTTATATTCTCACCAAGGATTATTGTTCTTCAATATGTATTTATCTTTAATGGCATTGCAAGAGTTTCTAACTTCCTATTTTTTCTTCAAAGAAATTTCCAGCTATATGCCAAAATAATCCTTTTTTGTGGAAACTTTAATAGTTTGATACTTTCCATAGGTGGATATTTTAGCAGTACAGCTATCCAAAAGAGAAGATGAGTTACTTCAGCAAAAAGCAGAGGTCACGAAAATAGCGACCTCATTGAAACTGGTGCGTTCAAAATTCCTTGTAGTTTTGTAATGTTATTCTATAAACATTTGTAAACATGTTTTAGTTTAATTATCCCTTTAGCGTTGACTGTTTATAATTTTGAACCAAATGCCAGTTTCCATGTTTAATTTTTCTTAATTTGCTAAGTTTCTACTGGATTTGGAGGGAAGCCAAGTTTTCCTGTGATTTTTATCTGCAATGCATACGACTTAAAAAAATATTATCTTTGAAGTTCATGAAAGTTGGTTCTTTCCGTTATAATATGCAAGATAATCTAGAGGGAGTGTTGCTTTTGTTGAGACTTGAGAAACAGACTATGTATCGCACCATACCATGGACTTGAAATAGTTGTGCTGTTCTCTTCCAAAATGCACAGAAAAATTTCAGGCACATTTTTTTGATTTCGGAAGTCTTTATTAAATAACCAAGAACAGTACATCAAGATGATACAAAGCCTTGGAATAAACTTCCAGCCTCTGCCTCGCTCGGAGACACACAGCTACATCAATCAAAATCTACATCAATCAAAATTTCAGGCACATGCAGATCATGGCTTGTTGAGTAACACATTTAGGAGTTCCAACTGATTTCCCCAACATGGTTCAGAATTATACATTCTGACAATTATTTGTTCATAAAGCATGATCCAGCTCTTCTTGGATTTGCTTGTCCTTAGACTTCATGATCTGATAATCATTGCTCCATACAGAAGTACGCTTGATCTCTTCTCGGATAGATCTGTCCATTGGTATGTTTCCATTTGTTCATCTGTTCAAGCATTGTTTTTTTTCTTCTGTATTGCTAACAGGCTTCTGAAGATGCCAAGAGAATTGTTGAAGAAGAAAGAGCTAATGCTCGCATGGAGATAGAAAATGCCAGAGGTGCTGTACAAAGAGTTCAACAATTACTTAAAGAGCAGGAAAACAGTTCTCAAAGAATTGGGAAGCAGGTAAGTGATATCTAATAATATGAACACTATGTTCTCTTAAGTTCTCCTTTCTAGTACCATTGATTACTTACCTGGAATACATGGCCTGGACCACTTTCCCTCATTTATTTATTTGTGCCCATATCTAATTCATCCTCTCAACTTTTCTAGAAGTTCTTCTGTACAAAATCAGTTACATTTGTGAGTTGTTTTTTTTATTTGACTATGTAACTTTCTACGTCTTGCGTCATACAAAAACTGTGCAATGGTTTGCTTTGCTTTTGTTCTTAGTTTATCTAAATGGAACACTTTCCTCAATTTTGAAGATCTTCCTGCTCAGCTGTCTGTAGAGATATAAACATTCTCTATAGTCTATATACAAGCAAAACTATCCTGGTTGAGCAGCACAATGTTTCTATTGACATAACTCTGATGGTAGCATGCAACATTGGTCACTTATTTTGTTGTCGTGTGAACCATAAATCATTTACCTTGATACATTTCTTCTTGGTGTTACTTTTGTTATCATGCTTCCTATTTATCTTAGTCTCTTTTGGCCTTAAATTCCTCCCAATTTCCAGCTGTCCGTGACCTACTGTTGTTCATCTATGTTAAGAGATTGATGCTGTTTCTTATTTAGAGTTCCTTAAGTTTCCAGCTGAACTGTGCATATATGATTTTCATTTAATGCTTGAAATCTTTTTAAGGATGTGGATGAACTTAAGAAAAAAGTTAAAGAAGCACGAAGAGTGAAAATGCTGCACTGCCCCAGCAAGGTAGAATTCATATGCTTGTTGTGTGACCCTACATATGAAATTGCACCTTCTATCTTATGTATTTGGCAATTGGCATATTTACTTGATCATATGGTTTTTATATAATACCAAATATATTTCAAGTCTTTGAATACCTGTCTAGGCAATGGACATTGAAAATGAGATCCAAGTTCTACGTGATCAATTTGCTGAGAAGTCCTCAAATTCTGCTCATCTTTTGAAAGAGGTATGCTTTAAACATGTTGATTTCGTTTTTTTTTTTGCATTGCTTTTTTATAGAAATATCTTGATTTGTTTAACTGGAGGTCGAAATTCAACCGGCAATTTGCAGTATGAATTGGGTGAATCAGATCGTGTACTCTGGGGCATATTGAAAATTAAAGAATGCAAGAGCTTGCCAATTCGGTCAATACTCACAAGCATGGAATCATATGTCAATTCTATAGCTTACTTGGTTTTGTTCAACTTTGAGTCTTTGATGTGCAGATAAGCAGAACCTTGTCAAAGAGATTGTCATGTTTGGTTATTGCTCAATTGCATGCCTATTATCACTGTTATTATTTTCTAGAAAACTTATCTTGCTACTTGGATCAACCATAAAAGGCAAATAACAGCGTCTTGTAAATCAATTTTTTTCTGTTATTCTATGTTGCTTCTCAAACTTGCTAAGTTTCCACGAATGTCTTTCTATTTTCAAATTTGAACGAGTGGAATAGTTCCAGTGTGTCAATAGTTATGATACAGTCTGAATCATGGACTGGTATTAACTGATTTCGAACTATTCGTTGATTGTTATTTATCAGTTGGAATTGCATCAAAGATTTGATGAAAATGATGTGCCCTCGTATGAGTTGGAGGGTATTGAAAGCTTAGGCTCAATGTTGCGCATAGTTGTCCGGAACAATGCATATGTGGATTTACCGAATAGTTCAATCCAGTGGTTCCGCATACAGCCTAAAGGAAGCAAGAAAGAAATCATTTCAGGTGGAAGTGGAGTTATTTTCATCGTACAAAATACTCTTGTTTCTACATATAACGTATTTTTATGCTTGTTGCTACTAAACTTTTAGGGGCCACAAAGCCAGTATATGCTCCAGAACCACATGACGTTGGGCGGTACTTGCAAGCTGAGATCAACCTTGGTGGTGAAATCTCAGTCGCAAAGACTGCTGGCCCAGTAGACCCTGGTTTGTTTTCCTGACATATGGTTATTTGACAAAGTTACGTTGCTTTCATGATTATGACATGGCTAGGCTAACATTACTTCGGTTGTCGAGCAGCTGCAGGATTGGTCGATTACGTAGAGACTCTTGTAAGGAATCCTGAAACTGAGTATAATGTATGATCATCCCTTGCTCAACCACTTTTATTTCTGCACAGTATGTATATAATTTATTATATAAGGATTGCCGTTTGCTAAGGCTTATGCCGTACTCAACCAAACGGCTCGGGCCAATATGTTGGCTTTTGTAGCTGGCCAATCTCATCGTAATTTCCCTGTTGGCATTTCTCTGCTGCTTTTATGTTGAAAAATCAGTTTCTTTTGATTGCTTATTTCAATAACACTTGAAAATAGAAAATGCTATCTATTTCATTTTACCCTATCTTAACAATGTCCTTTTGTGCTTGCACTCCACAGCTCATTATGCAGCTTTATCCAGTGAATTAGTATCTTCAAGTCATTGTTTTGAGAGTACCCTTGTTTTGTCCCTTACGGCAGGTCGTTGTTCTTCAAGTGAATGGAATTGATCAGCCTACAGATTGTATTCATGTTCTTTGTATTGGGAAACTGCGGATCAGACTTGCTAAAGGAAAGACAGTCGTTGCGAAGGAGTTTTATTCCTCATCGATGAAGGTATTCCGTAGCCACATTTCAACATTATAAGATGGTAGTTTCAGAGGGACTTGCCTCCATATCACTCGTCAATAGCTGGTATTCTGCGTCATTGGCTTATAATGCAATCTAATCCGTGTTTATTTCTATCTATTTTCAGTTATGTGGCGTTAGAGGCGGTGGAGATGCTGCCCCGCAGGCCATCTTTTGGCAACCCAGAAAAGATCTCAGCTTGGTCCTGGGCTTTGAAACAACCAGAGAGCGTAACTCAGCGATCATGCTCGCTCGGAGATTTGCTATTGATTGCAATGTAAGTCACTGAGCTTAAAAGTGGTTGTACTTCGTCGCATTATGACTCGAGGAGTTTTGGTTTCTCAGAGTTGAACATTTTTGCTAATTTCTTTGACTCTATTGGGGCAGCCACGCCTTACCTTTTTAGTTGGCTGAATGCAGATTATCCTTGCTGGTCCAGGGGACAAAACTCCGTGGTGAACACTGAACATAGAAGCTAGGACGGCACCAGGCACCAGCTAACCTCTTCCACGCACTGAGTTCTGACCCTACCTGGCATGTACATTTGTGGGCGCATGGCATGCAGTAGTTAGATATCTGATCTATGTAGTTTAGTGCCCTGTATCTGAAAGGCGACGCCGAGGCATAATTTTAACTGCCTTGTCGTGATGTCGTCGTCTTTCCATTGGCATCCTGTTTTTTAGTTTCTTGCTAGGCCATTTTCTTTTGAGACATGGATGCATCCCCTAGCTGTGCTAGCTAGTATAATTTTTGTTCGTGAACTGCTCCTATCCAAATCCGAAGCACCTTTTTATTTTTTGTTTACCTGACCTGTCCCAGGTCCCAAGTTCGCGAGCACAGCAATGTACCTGCGCCCATTTCCCTGCGGGAAGAGGTGCGTATAAACGCAGCTGCGGCCTGGGAACTGGCTGCGGAGCGAGAGCGAGCGCACACCGCACGGTTGCGAGGCAACGCCGCGCGCTGCACGGCGTGGACGGGAGCATGCCCGCGTCGCGGTGTTGGTGGCGACGATGCGCTGCGCAGGTGGGCGGAGTCGTCGCGGCTTGGGGGTGGCGAGATAGATGCAACACCTGTTAATGCATCTACATTATAAACCACCTCTGCCTCATCTCTTCTCATCGCAAGTTGGCAGTTCGCAAGTCGCAACACATTCTTCTTGCACTAGACATCATCACACTACCTCACCAAAGCTCCTCTTACCGGTTACAGCCCACCAAGCACAGAACTTGACCGCAGTGGCATCCCAAACCATCGAGAGCTACCGGGCCGGCGCCGACGTCGTCCGCGGAGACGCAGCCGCGTGCAAGAAGGCGTCCGCCGAGCTGCTCGGCGAGCTAGGGGTCCCCAAGGGCCTGTTCCCCCTGGACGGCATGCAGGAGTTCGGCTACAACCGCGCGGCGGGCTTCGTCTGGCACTCTGGCTCGTCCAGGGGAGGAGGAAGTGCACGTCTCACACGTTCAGGAAGATCAAGCAGACCGTGTCGTACGCCGGCGAGGTGACGGCGTTCGTGGAGAAGGGCAGGCTGAAGAAGATCGCGGGGGTGAAGACCAGGGAGCTGATGCTCTGGCTCAGCGTCGTGGAGGTGTACTGAAACAAAATCGCATTTTAAAATAAATTCGAATTTGTTTTTGAATTTGATTTTATTTGATTCTTACTTTTTTTTTCTCCTTAAAACACCATGTTCAAACCTCTCCCTCCTTTTTCTGCTTCTGCCCTTCTTCTTCTTCTTCTTCTGTGCACAGTACAACGAGTAGACGCTGGGCCAGTTCTTTTCGGCTGCGGCTTATGGCTTTTGGCTGAAATTTTTGAATTTTGGCTGTTTACGGTACAGATTACGGAGAGACAGATACTCACTTGCGATTTTGGCTAGTACAGATGTTGGGTTTTTAACGTGTAGATCGTTTAACCTGTAGATCCCAATTTGAAAAAATACTCCGTTTGAAAGTTAAGTACTGTAGCAAAAGCCAAAAGCCGCCGACTTCGGAGGAAAAGAACAGGCCCTCTGTATCGACGCCACAAGGACGACGGCATGGCATGCCACGCAAAGCCGTACGTATCGAATGTCTCTGATGCAATTAACAATAAATAAATTTCCTCGTGGATCATACGGTTGCTTAACATAAGCAGCTGTCAGTCACAACTCACATGTCACAGTCACCACCAGGTAACATGATGCGATTACATATCTTTTAACTATTAGACTTATATATATTTTTAGCTATAAGTGGGGGCAAAAAAATTCTTATTATGTCTTCGCCTTCTCGCATATGAAGACGCGCACTGCTGATCAGAACAGTACATATACCGTTTTCTCAATTCTTGGATCTGTGGCTCTCCACGAACGCCTTCATGTCCTGCAAGACCTTGTTGGCCTCGGTGAGCTCCGGGAAGGCGTAGAACCCGTGGAAGGCATCCGGGAACTCCACCACCTGCACCGTCTTCCCCTTCCGCCGCAGCACGTCGGCGTACCGCCGCTGCCAGTCCAGCAGCGGGTCGAACCCGCCGATCACCACCATCGCCGGCGGGAACGCCTCCGCCAGCTCTGCGTTCTCGTCGGTCACGTGCGCCGCCGGGTGGTCACGGTTGGCGCCCACCGGCAAGAACACATCCCACGAGAAGTCCGACCGCCGGAGGTTCACCACCGGCGCCACGCCCTCCAGCCTCAGCTCCGACTCCGTTCGCTCCTCGCCCCCGAAGTACGGCTGCACGGGAAAGATCCCGGCGAGGTGGACGGACTTGGCGGAGGACTGCCACGCAGCTGCCCAACGGTTGGCAACGTGGTGGACGATGTTGCCGCCGGCGCTCTCCCCGGCGAGGAAGCAGCTGGAGAGGTCGATCGGGACGTCGAGGCCCGGGACGCCGTTGGCGTCGATGAAGCGGAGCGCGTCTACGCCGTCGTCGTAGGAGGCGGGGTACCGGTGCTCGGGCGCGAGCCGGTAGTTGACGGAGACGACGACGGCGCCGATGACGCTGCAGAAGCGGCGGCAGACGCCGTTGAAAGGGCCGACGGCCGGGGAGAAGAGCGCGAAGCCGCCGCCGTGGTAGTACACGATGACAGGGAGCGGCGAGGCGGCCGCCGCGGGGGCGAAGACGCGCGCCCAGATGCCGCGGGAGGCGTCGATGGTGAAGTCGAACGAGCGGACGCCGGAGGCGTCCGCCCGCGAGCTGGCGCGCACACTCATGAGGCGGTCGATGACTGAGTAGAGGCAGCGGTTGACGGTGCCGTCGCGGCGCTCTATGGCGTCGATGGCGGCCGTGAGCCCGACCAGCTGGAGGCGCACCGATAGCGGCAGCGGCGGCGGTGTGGGGCGCGGACGGTTGGTGTCAGCTAGTAGTTGGTTCGTGGCTTCCATTATCGTTTCTTGGTTTGCTCTCTCTTCTCTGTTCTTCGACCTGGATAGCTCGGGTATATAAACCACGCGAGGTGAGTGGGCTGGTGAGATGGATGTGTCAGTTTGAGTCGTATTGTACTGCCGAAAACGGGAAGAAGCACATGCGAATAACTATTCCAAAAGCAGGCTCGACGTGTGTACGGCGTTCACGGGACGATACTGCTGCTGTTTCCAGATTGAGCACGAAGAAGAGCTTGCGGAGAAAAACGCTAAAACGTACGTGCGCACAGGCACAGCTGTGTGTGTCCTGGATGCTACAGTGAACGGCATAACCATCTAGAAATTACGAAGCGCGTCTGCCGTCTGCGACCATACATGCTTGTTCACCGACCACCATCATTCGAGAGAACTGACCAGTCCGAGCTGCTGGAACTTTCAGGCACCGTTTGACCCGAAAATCTCGTGTTAAGAGCAAGTACAATAGTATAGTCAATTAGTGGCTATAACACTTGTCCATTTCATCTATAGCCTTCAAAAAAAATAGTTCATACAATAAGGTAGCTATTACAATAACTATTTGACCCCACGTGTAAGTGAGTGAAATGCATATTTTTACGTGCTATAGCTAGTTGTAATTTAGTAGCCAGTTTCCTTCTCTCTCTTCCTTTCTCTCTCTGCCACGTAAGATTTTGTTGATATTATATTTGCTATAGCCTGCTGACTAAGGCTTATTGTACCTGCTCTAATTAGCATTTCTCTGTGCAGATCTCACCGCATGTATACATGAGCTTTAGGTGGTGGTCAATTGAACTGAATTTTTGTGATTTATAGGGCTGTTTGTGAGCTCCACCATCAAAAATGAATGGGCAGCAGATCCACCAAAACAGCTCTCACTGTGAATCGGGATCCCGCCATGGAGCTAGACAAAATCGTTTGGCTTGCACAAGAACTCGGATCCACGAACCGAGTTTTTGTGGAAATGACTGCTTTTGCCCATGGGTTTTATGGTGGTATGGGATGGGGTGTGTAACCGGTGGCAAAGGTGGTAATTACCACCCAACTCCACGAGTAGGTACGAAACAAGGTTTCGTGGAGCACCCTTGAGGTGCTCCATGGATTTCATGAATCTGGAGCTAGATTCATATTTTGGTGGATCCGATTTCGTGAGTTAGAGCGTTTGGGTAAAAATTCGTGGGTGGCGCTGCTTTTTGGTGGATCTGAGTTGGTGGAGCACTGCCAAACAGGCCCATAATTGAACTTTTATTATAACTAGCTAAAATTATACTGCATCTAATATTGGTTTATTTGTCATAATTAAATTTAAAAAAATTAAAAAATAATAATGAAAAAAATGGGTTAGCCCATCACATATAATGCAAACGAATACGAAAAAACCCACAAAAAAACTCAAAAAAATCAGAATAAAACGAAATTTAGAAATAATAAAAAATAAATTGAAAGCCCAAAGCTCAAACCTAAACAAATGATGCCTTACTATGGTACTTGTTGTTGGTACCTCGCGAGGGGCTATGACGTCTGATAGCACCCAAAAGATCAAAGAAAGAAAAGACGTTTTTTGGGTGGTTTATGGTTGAAAAGCACTGTAGCCGGTTGAAAAAATACTGTAGCTGACAGAGGCTTATTTAGCATAATTAAATTTAAAAAATTAAAAAAATATAAAAATATGTTAGCCCATTACGTATAATACAAACAAATACGGGAAAAAAGAACCGGCAAAAAAGCTCAAAAAAAAACCAAAAGTTCAGAAAAAAATGAATTTTTATGAATAATGCAAAATAAACCGGAAAGCCAAAAGCTGAAGTCCAAACGAGAGGAGTAACCGAGCGTAAGAGCAACTCCAAGAGGTTAGCTAAAACTAAATGCTAAATCCCTCAATTTAGCCATCATGTAAAATAGAAAACTCCCTAAAAAAGAAGAGTGCTACAACAGCCTAGCTAAAAAAATTTTCTTGTCTATATTTAAATGGGCCACATCATCAAAACGGGATCAGAGTGCTAGTTTGATTTCCGAAAGAGTTAACAAACCTTCCCGTACACGGAGAAACTACTGAAGGATCATGGCTTTGTCTCCGATTCTCGTTTTCGATTCGTAGTTTCCGATTCATGTCTGCAGCCACGTACACGGAGAAAGAGTTTTGTTCATTTTCCCGTTTCCGATTCCGTTCAGTACTTTTGTCTCCGATTCCGATTCCGATTCTTAGTTGATACTATAAATTGAAGAGAAAACGGGGAACCAAATCGCCCCAACCAAAAAGCTTCAGGCTATTGCAGGTGAGCTTCAGGCCTCAGCGCTCTCGGTTGCGCTTGTAATGGATTCTGAAGATGAGTTCAACCTATTGAATGAAGTGATGGATTCATCGTCTTCGGACGGTGATGATGAATTATATATTGCTGCTGCCCACATAGTAGCAACGGACATTGGCAATGAACCATATCATTGTGGTTCTGTTGAGGGACATCGCGTATTGAATCGTGATAGGCAGTCAGGGCACTTGAGACTATATCAAGACTATTTTTCGGATGATCCTACGTACGGGCCAAACTATTTCGGGCGCAGGTTTGTACGTACCCCATATTTGTTTTCACTTATATTTTGTATATGCGCTCAATTTTGCATAATTAATTTGTCTTATGGCACAGATTTCGAATGAGGCGTCACGTGTTTGTCCGCATAATGAATGCTGTTGAGGAGCATGACGTGTATTTTGTGCAGAAGAGGAATGCAGCTGGTACCCTAGGACTATCTTGTTTGCGTAAGGTTGTGGCGGCGTTTGGATGATAGCTTATGGAGTAGCGGTGATGCTACGGATGACTATGTTCGATTGGTGAGAGTAACGCTCTAGAAAGTTTGAGAAGGTTTGTCGAGCGGTTGTTCAGTATTTGGACCGAGTACATGAGAATGCCTAATGAATATGATCTGACTAGATTACTTACAATTGGTGAGAGCAGAGGTTTTCTGTATGCTTGGTTCTATAGATTGCATGCATTGACTGGAAAAATTGCCTGCTCAATGGCAGGGTATGTATGTAGGGCACAAAAAGGATCCTACAATTATTCTAGAAGCGGTTGCTTCAAAAGATCTTTGGATTTGGCATGCTTTCTTTGGGATGCCAGGCTCGCACAATGATATCAATGTTCTTCAAAGATCTCCTATTTTTGCAAGGCTTGCTGAAGGTGAAGGTCCACAGTTAATTATAGCATTAATGGAAACAATTATACAATGGGTTATTATCTCGCAGATGGCATATATCCATCTTGGGCCACTTTCGTGAAGACCATACCAGAACCACAAGGTAACAAGAAGAAATATTTTGCTAAGGCACAAGAAGCATGTAGGAAAGATGTTGAACGAGCATTTGGGGTTCTACAAGCTCGCTTTGCTATCGCTCGAGGGCCACTGTTTGTGGGATGAGGACACGCTTGGAGAAATCATGAAAGCTTGTATCATTATGCACAACATGATTGTTGAGGATGAGGGGGGCGACGAAGATGATTTCAATTACGACGACGTGGGAGAAAAGGTGAAAATATCCCACAATGGTACACCTGAACTTGATGCTTTTATTCAAAATTACAAGAACATCAAGGACAAGGAAACGCACACACAACTTCAAGCCGACCTTATTGAGCACCTGTGGCAAAATTATCCAGATTTATACAATAATATTATTAATGATCATGATACTACTAATACTGATGTTACTGAACCAGATATCTTACTGAAAACGTGATTAGATGGCAACCAGAATAAGACAACATTGTCTCACTTGTCTACATGGTAGTTTCAAAGTTGACCAGATATACCTCAATGAATGAAGAATTGGACAGTAAAATTGCGGCAGGCGCTTCGATCTCTTCTGAAAAAGACACAAACACAATTACAAGTGGTAGAGTTATAAGGTGAAAAATGATCGGACAGGTTTCTGAACCAAACATACCTACTCTGCGTATATTTTCAGCTCAGGTCTTGGTTCAACCCGTGCCTTAGATTGTCGCCATCGAGAACATAGGTCAGATGAAGTAGATGTTAAGAACTTGTAATACATAATAGGCTCAGCATTTTCAGTATATTTGTCGATCCACACAACACAGAATGTTTGTCGATTTCCCAACAGTTGAGGTCACAAGCCTGATTCCTGCACTCTCCTATGTTTCCAACAAGACCATTCCCATTAAGGGTCCTAGACACCTCAGTATAACCAAACCTACAGTTTTGTCAGCACCAACCAGTGCCCATAAAGAAGCATATCAACCAAGAAACATATCTTCCAGTTCATATCAAGGTTAACTAAATAATGTTATCAGAATGAATAACTAACATTTCCACAACCACAGGTACCTAAGATAGAAACACTAATATGAACTAAAAAGGTACAGAAACGGACCTGCAAAATCTAATTACAATGAAGAAAATGATGTTATTCACATTTTCTCGCTTCATCTTGTGCTAGCTGCATATACAGGAAAAGGTTGTCATTCGCATTCTCAGTTGAGTGGTCAGATATCACTCCAGTTATCATCATCACCTCCCTCATCACTGGCCACAGCCTGATAACATGGACGTAATCAGGGAAAAAACAAACACATTAGCAAACTAGTGCTTAAGTGAGTGTGGTGCTATAGTGCATTGTGTTTTGAGTGCAGACAGATAAGAATGCAAGTACAACAGTCCATATATCTGAGATACCTTGCTCCTGACTTGCTGAAGCAACTCCCCCCTTTCATCCAGGCTTTTAGCATCACGAATTGCAAAGAAATGTAGAAGAAAGAAGTGCGAAAATAAAATAAAATCACATTAGAGGGCAACCATAACAGCTGTAAAATCACGAATTGCAAAGAAATGTATCAATCCGACCAAAGTCAATGTATCAATCTGCGAAAGCCCGTGGAATCTGCCGCTAGGCCGCGAGAAGAATCTGCGCCGGATGGGAAGGAAAAGGGGAGCATAGGAAGGGGGCGCACGCGGGAGCAGTGGCGGAGGACGGGAAAAAAAAGAGGTGGGGCGGATCTATACCTGCGCGCCGGTCGCCGTGGCTGCCGCCCGCCCGCTGCCGGCTACGCCCAGGCTGGTGGCTGCCCCTTCCTCTTCCTGCTGGTTCGGCTCCGGTGGGTCGGTCTCCTCGGCGGCGGTTGGGTCGGCGAAGTCGAGGGCGGCGACGGGTGGAGCGGAGGCGGCGAGAGGGGCGAGGCCGCGAGGGGGAGGCGGCGGGTGGAGCGGAGGTGAAGGAGGCGAGGCGGCTGGTCTCGGCGGTCGAGGACGGCGGGTGGAGCGGAGGCAGCGAGAGGGAGAGGGGAGGCGGCGAGAGGGGAGAGCGGAGGCGGCGAGAGGGGAGAGGGGGAGGCGGCGAGAGGGGAGAGCGGAGGCGGCGAGAGGGGAGAGTCTGGCACGGAGAAGAAAATCGAGCGCGGGAGGGGATTGGCGCCGCGGATAGCACGCAGCCCTCGCTCGGGAAAGATGGGCAGCGAGAAGAACGGGAAACCGAGCGAGGAAAAATAGAAAATGACATAGCGAGACTGTTGGACTGCTTTTTTTGGGCATAATAGCTACAATAGATTTCACAGATGTATTTAACCAGGCTGTAGGAGTTGCTCTAAGGATCCAAGTTCCAACTTCCAACCATGGAGCGCACCATGCACGACTGTGCCAACGGCGAACTGCACACTTTCAATGTGGGCGCGTTTGGTGGCCGCTACTTCTTGGTTTTAGTTTCGGTTTCCAATTTTCCAATTCGTTTCTTTCTTTGCTGTCCTGTCGTTTTCCCTTATAAACGTTTAGATTGGATTGCAGAGCACGGCCATATAAACACGCAAAGTGTTGCTCACCCTGGTATGACATGTCCATCCGTGCATAAAAACATAGGCTACCAGCCTACTACGATTAGACTCCATCCTTTAGGCTTTTGACTCTTGAAAATCGAAATAAACAATGTAGTTTTTTTAGACGAATTCTTTAAATAGTTTCTTAAGTTCAATGCTATGTGCGTCATTCACATCAATATTTTCGTCATTCGTAATCGTCTCGAAAAATATAACACAGATAAAAGCTATCAGTCACAATCCAAAAGAATATAGCCATAAAATACTCTCTATGTATCGGTATAATGAGCACAAAAGGTAGGGCTAGCCTACTTCTCATTCCCGATCATACTGAATGCTGGCGATACTGTTGTTCTGAACATGAGATGGAAGGCAGTTTCAGAACTCGACAAAGCTGCAAATTTCTTCTGACACAGGTAACGACAGTAAAAACTCTGAAAGAAGTCGACATTGTGGCCTCGTCACCCACTATGAATGCAGCACAGTAGCGGTGCCGAGACTATTCGAACATGGTCGCAGAGATGGCACGGCGCCAAGGGTAAAAAACCGAGACGGCTACGCGCACGGTGATGGCGTCGACAAGGAGATGGCGGCAGATGCCTCCCTCCTCGTCGGTGGGCAACCGACGGCGGCGTATCGTTCCGTCCTAGATCGCTGCGACTGTGTTGTATGTCGGGCTTTACACTAGTAGTGAGTGGAGTCGAATTGATCTGGTTGTCGGATGTTGCAGTGGCAATTGCCAGTTTGCCACATCAGGAGGCGCGACGCTGGAACAAGTCCCATGTGTTACACAATCTCGTAATCGCATCATATGCAGCTGAGAAATGCATGAACACATATGTCTCGACAAGCCCATACAACGGTCAAGCATTTTTGGGCTTTGGACGCCCAAAATTTTTACTTGGCAGACTTATGAAGATGCATGGTGCTACTAGTTCTTTCGATCTGTCTTCTGAATCCTTGTCGGTCAGTATATGCATCCAAGCAGAAAAAGAGGGGAGGAAGAAGAGCGCGTGCTTTGCTTCCCACGATTCAAAGCGGTGTCGGTGGGCAAGGCTGCTTCAGATCAATGGCAGGCGCGAAACTGCGTGTGGGGCACAGCACATTGGAAAGAAAGGAAGTTCTTATTTATTTGGCCCGTGGTGCCCGATAATTTGAAAAGTAGTCCTATATATCAGAAAATTATTTATTTGCGTTTATTTGGCCCGTGGTTCTTATTTATTTGGCAGAGCACCGACGCGCCACAAACATGTGATGAGATTTCAATCAGTCTAAAGAGCTAATGCTAATATTCTTACCCAAAAAAGAAGACGACGACGGCCAGTCACTGAAACATCCATCGACATAGAACTCCAAATCTCTTGGACTATATGGAGTGATTTTTTCTTCGTTTAGAATTACTAAACGATAATCAAGGTGCGCTTGCATAGTTTCAGACTGACCATGTGCACTGGCCTTTTTTGCATCAGGCTTAGGTGCTGAGGTAGTTTCTCAGCATTTAAATTAAAACTTAGAGCTGCCTTGAGGAGTATAAAATGCATGCAAGTAAACATGTCACGCATTGGCACTTTAGCTGATCGATGCCTGCGTGCTGGAATTATAATTGTGTTAGGTCAGTAAAACCTACATCTTATTTTGCTCTGCATGCATGAAGTAGTTAGCTAGCTAGGAACTGCCTTTTTAGTTCATGCCCAAAGAAAGAACTCCAAAAGTTCGTGAAATACGCCCGAGGGAGTAGCTAGCCCAATTATATAGATAGATACACAACGAAGCAAGTGGAGCGTTCTGATGGCGTGCCTGGGGGCATTTCTGCCGCGCCCCCGGTAGGGCCCCTAGTGCGGGAAAATTTCTATTGTATACCGGTGACATAATCTACCTTGTGTAACACGTGAATGAGGTGGTGACACACGGCAAAGTACTGTAGCAGCTATTTTAAAATATTTTCCCATACGACTGGTACTGTAGCAAGAAGTAAAAAAATATTTTTTTTGTACGGGCTACAGTACTACTATAGTTCATTGCTATAGTGTTCTTGCCACATGTCGCCACCTTATTCGCTCTTGATTGTGTCACCGGTATACAATAGAAATTTTCGTGCAGAAGGGGTCACATAATAGGTTCTTTCGCACTTAAAAGAGAGTTACATTTGTAATTTTTTGACATATAGAACTATTTTTTAAATTAAGGGGGTAGTATAGAGCTAATAATAAAAAACTCGAAAAAAAGATTCTCGACTCTCAACCTGTCAGGTGGTGGCTTGCAAGTTTCAACAAGCATAGCGCTGAAACAACCAGCGAGAAGGTAATTAAGCAAATAATTCCGCTACACAGAGCAACTATCCAATCCAATTAATAAAGCTCTACCCGTACCCGTTTTACTCATTTACCAGTCAAAAATAAACCCTAACCCTACGCTGTGCACTCCAGTGTCCCGACTCCCGAGTCCCACTCCCGACTACTCACCCCCCAGCCGCCGCCCCGCCCATTCATTCGGTCCCCTCCCCTCTACTCTACTCACGGGCCTCACGGCCAGGAATGGCAACGGGGCCATTCCCCGGCGGGGAGTGGCTCCCCGTCCCCGCCCCCCGCCAGGAAAATTTTCCCCGCTCCCCGTCCCCATCCCCGTCCCCGGTCGCGGGGACACAATCTCCCCGTCCCCGGCCCCCGTCGGGGATCCGGGTCCCCGATGGGCCTTCGCGTCGCCGCCTGGACGGCCTGGAGCCTCTGCGCCGCCGCCGCCTGGACCCTGGAGCCTCCGCGTCGCCACGCACAGGGCTTCCACGCCGCTGGACCTGCTGCATTGCTCGGACCAGCATTTTTCAATCGAATCTTCTGTGTTTCATCGCACTAATCCTCGGATCGATGAGTTAGTGCACACAGTACATTCTTGAATCATTTCATACATCGCATAATCATCCATTATATTACATGAATTGGAATACACCACGTCGGTGATAGTTTACAAAAGGGGCCGACTAGGCCAAATGTCATTATTACAAATACGCACAAATGAAATACAAAGAAAAGCAAACCCAAATCCACGAGCAAGCGATCGAAGGTACTGTGTGCATTATATGTCACCACTAACTAGTAATATACGTGCACACAACGCCATATGTCTACTTGTCCATGACTAAACAATGAGCCTCGCGCTTAGTTTCCTTCGTCATTCTTCTCCTCCGTAGCGGAGCTTCCTCATAGGCGTAGTGGTCTTGCGTTCTGTTTACGGATTTTTGCCGCAAAGCGAGCGTGAGCACTCCGACCGTGCTCGTGAATCAACACACGAATGCGATATATAGCATGTATGGCTATTCAAAGGATGGTTTTGGTTTATTTTATTTTTGCGAAGAGTGCTTTTGAATACAATTATATAAAAATCCTTAAGACCTAGCATTTTGAACACACGTATATGTTGAATGCAGTAATAATAGTGATTCAGATTCCATCCACCATTACATAGCATCTGCACCATATAGCAATTCTTCAGCGTTATAGCCGCTTAACTTACCACTGGGACGACACCCAGGACAATTCCAAACTAGGGCCTTACACTGCCCTTTCACTTTTCCAACCCATCATAAAGCATTTTGAAATAGAACTATATCTGGTTAAGTTTCCATGTCCGCCCTTGACCGTGGGCACGGCTATTCGAATAGTTTTGACTCTGCAGAGTTTGTACACTTTCACCACAAGAGACAATCAACTCGTTGCCCCACACGATGCCTTAGACGTGTGGTTGAGCAGACTATCACAGTGACTTTTCAAAGTATCTAGACCCTTTTGTCATCTCACCCCATGGGAGACTGCCCACTTGCGGTGGGTCCCATATGTTGCACGGATGTTCCCCACGCTACTAGCGCACGGGCCCACTCCTCTCTCGCTAGCACGACCGGAAACTTCACCTCCACTCGGTGTCCCTTTAGGCCTTCCCTTGCCCTGCATAATTACTTCTCTCCCCTATTAGTGAGATGAGTCGAGTTTTCGATAAATCTACTTAGCCAAGTTGTACTTTACAGACTTGTGGTTGTCTGCTTTTACACGGTGACATAACAAGATTCGGTCCTTAGGGTTATCTCAGGCGGTCTATCAATAACTCACTTTGTGCTTCCACGCACCACATATTCACATTCCATAACTCACTTTGTGCTTCCACTGCACCACATATTCACACACTCGAACTAGTCCGCCTGATATTTAAGCATGTTGAGATTTTTGGAGGTATAAAATAGTCATGTCAAATATACCAGTCATTCCCACCATGACTGCCCAAACCATTTTCTCATTATTAAAAGCGATCATGATGTATGGGGCATTTCAGCGCCCACTAATATTAATGCAACACTAAGCATAGCATATCATTAGGGACTTATTTTGAAATATTAGTATTATACTTTTGCTAGGCGACAAGGTTTTCACATTCAATCATTCCAATGGAGGGTAATACTATTCAAAGTAAACATTGGCATATAACTAGAATATCAAGTTTAGCATGTATTTGCATAAAAATAACAAAGATGCATTTTGTTAATTTAACACAAAGTAATTTGCATAAATGTGGGTTCAACATGATCAAAGTATTGACTCGCCTTGGTCACAGTGGTCGGGATCTGGATTCTCTGATGCTTCTAGTGTTGCGGCCTCGATCTCTTCTTCTTGTGCCTCGTATGCTATTTTAGCGCGCGCCAAAAATTTATACAAAAAGAAAAGCAGCAAATCAAACCAAATAACATCAGAAATTCAAATGAACTCTAAAAATTAGGATTTCAGTTCCATTGGATAGATCTTGATTTTAGATGAATTTAGAAATTTGTCTCACTCAATTTGGAGTTAAAATGAATAAGTTATGATCATTTGAAGTTCTCAGTTCAGTAAATTCTAAAAATTATTAAATTTCTGACAGTGGGTCCCACATGTCATATTTTAATTTTTATCGTTTTCTTTTATTATTTCTTTTCCGTCTCTATGGCCAGTGGGGCCCGTGTGTCAGCGTGTCGCTCTGGTTTTAGAGACCGACAGTGGGGCCCACCGCCGGAAGGAAATTAAAAGAATCGCTCGGCCGCCGCGAGCCGGGGCTCGAACACGCGACGCGGAGCAAGGGGAAGGAGAGTTAACGCTGTAAGCCACTCGGTCGCTGGCGATGCTTACCCATATAGGGTAAGTATACCTTTTGAGGTAGCTCGGGAGGCGGCCGGCGAGAAGAGTCGAGGCGGCGGTGGCGCGGCGTCGCGGTGGTCGGGAGGCTCGGGCTGCGTGGAATACAATCCCGAGTGACGGGAAGCTTCGCGGTCGGTGGAGACGGAGGCACGGTGGCGGGTCGGCGTCGGCGGCGAGGCTCGGGAAGCCGCCGGCGCCGGCGATGCTCGAGCGACGGAGGTCCGGTTAGGGAGGGTTGGCTTGCTGGCTCCCACGCAGCTCTGGAGCGAGGAGGGTTCGGGACCAGCCGGAATCGGCGGGAGAGGTGGCGCGGAGTTGGGGAAGAAGGAGAGGCCTGGGGATTTGTGGCTTCGGTGCGATTGCGGGCGGGGATGAAGAAGGGAACATTACGGCGCGATTGAGACTCCCGGTGAGGCTTTTATAGTCGGAGAGGGCTTGTACGCAGAGGGAGATATTTGGCGCCATTGCTCAGCGAGGCGGGGGAACGCGATCCTCTTCTGGGATTTCGCAGGGAGAGGTGGTGGGAGAAGTTCGCCTCCCTCCCGTAGTCGTCCTTTTAAACTTGCCCGCGAGTGAGAGAATGAGCGGAGAGGATTTGTCTTGCAGAGGAGCGAACGCGAGGGGAAGGAGGCTGCGTGCGCGTGGAGAAGAGAGGAGGAGGAAGAAGACGCGGGCGGGGCCACCGGCCAGAGAAAGAAATGCGGGGGCGAGGCGGGCCACCGGTCGGGGGAAGCGGTTGGCGCGCGGGGGCCGCGAGGCGCGGGTGGAGGCAGGTCCACCGGCCAGCGGAGACAACGCGCGAGGAGCGCCCGCCGCCAGCAGGCGAGCGCGTTCGGGAGGCTCGGGCATGCGAGCGCTGGCCAGCCACGCGGCGCGGCTGAAGCGAAGCGCGAAAGGCTGGGCGGGGTGATGGCGGCGGCACTGGGCTATTTCCATTTCAATTTTCTTTTCCTTTTGTTTTATTTTGTTTTTGCATTTAAATTATGCATGTATATACATTTTCACATATATCTTGGGTATATACCTATATATATTTTCATCTCCTCTGATTTTTGTGTATGTACCCATATATTTCTCTATTTGTTCATTCATATAGTATACATGTACACATATACTTACATATATTTGTTAACATAACATTTCTATTTTGTATACTCCTTTACTATTTATTCCATAATTTTTAGAGGTGAGAATTTTATGGTTTAACCAAATATTCTCCCTTGAAATTTTATAGATCATCTTTTCAGATTCTTTATTTGATGCTCACGTTTTATTATTCTATGTGTTGATTTCTTCCTCTTTTTATTTTTAGAATTCCTTTATAAATTCACAAAGCCAATAAACTCAATTCAAATAAAAGCAATTAAAATAATCCAAAACTCCATAATTTATTATTTATATTTCCCGAGATGTTCTGACCCGCCGTCGCTCAGGGCTTCGCGCGCTGGACCTCTGTGCCGCGTACGTAGCTCTCCGCCGCTGGGCTTCCGCGCTGCCGCTCGGGCTTCGCGCCGCTGGACCTCTCGCGCCGTCGCTGGGCTTCGCGCGCTGACCTCTGCGCGCCGCCGCTGGGCTTCCGCGCCGCCGTCGCTAGGGCCTCGCGCGCCGCCGCTGGTGGGCTTCGCGCCGAACGGGGAACGGGGACGGGGAATAGGGGAACGCCCCCGCCCCGCTTCACCCGATGGGAGTCCCCCCAAATCCTCGCGGGAGCAAAATCCCATCCCCGTCCCCTAATAGGGGAATTCCCCGACGGGGAACGGGGAATGGGGCCCCGTTGCCATCCCTACTCACGGCCTCACGCTCGTCTCCTCCTCCCCTCTACTCTACTCACCCTCTTCTCCTCCCCACCCATCGAGAGCCCGAGACGCCGGATCCGGCGGTCCAGCCGCCTCCGCCGCCGCCCCACCCGCCGAGACGCGGATCCACTCGCCCCCCGTCCTCCAGATCGATCCGCCGCCCCCACCCGCCGATACGCCAGATTCACCCGCCCCGCCGCCGCCCCACCCACCGAGACGCGGATCCACCGCCTGCCGTCCTCCAAATCGATCTGCCGCCCCCACCCGACGGCACGACGACCTACACCCTTTGTCTTCCTCACAGGTACATCTGCCCTCCGTTTGATCTCGGCATTGGGGTCTTCGTGTTGCTTCCCCTGTGGTCCATTGATGGATGGATGGTTCATATAGCAGATTGTAACATTGCATAGTTTGTTAATGCATTTGTCTCCAAGTAAATGCTTAAGGGCCAGACTGATTTTAGGTTAAATCCATGCTTTTTTGGCTCATAAGATTAACCTGCAGATTACTTGATTTGGAGATTAAATGATTTGGCTCAAGTGCCTGCTTGGTTTTGTGTATATTTTGGGTTGATGATAAGGTTGAATCACATGATTCACTGGATAAAATCAGTTTGAATTGTCAACACAATTTATGAACAATATGTCAACACCAGTCAGATAATTCAATCTTATAAGATGCGAAGAAATATCAATTTTGATGGCACGGCTGGTTCAAGAACAATGAGGCAAAATCATGCCTACAGAAATGATACACATGCTGTAAACTTCGTTTGTGCTATTAGAAGCTCCTTTGTGCTATTAGTTAGCTGCTGGTTGTTGGCATATAACAATGAGTTAGCTTCGTTTCTGGGCAGGGGCTTGTACAAGATGTTATATTTACGTATATCACATACAACTCTAGAGATGTCACATTGTTACCCGCAGGGGCTTGTACATACAACTCAGTTCGCGGGTAAACGGGTATGCCCGCGGGCGACGGGTATGGGCGATGTTTTTTACCCGTGGTCCTTCGTGGATATGCCCGCGGGCGTAAATCGGGGTCGCGGGTACGAGTATGGGTGAGCACTACCCGTACCCGTCGCACCCGATTGCCATCCCTAACCATAACACTTCAAAAAGATTCTTAGGGCCAAAAAGGCACACTTTGAGTCTTTGACTTAGACCTTACATTTGACGCGACAATGCTGTCTTACTAAAATGTTCACAGCTACCTGCAAAAATAACCCCTCATTGCTGTGAGTTGTGACCCCTTTGATCAATTGCGCCTCGCTCTCGGCCCTCCGAAAATGTCGGCACTTGAGAGAGTTGATTCCTCGCAGCCCCTACGGTATTGCCTAGCCGCTTGTTGTAGGAGCCGAGATGACAATAAAAGAGGAACAAATGATACCTTTAATTTTAACCTTATTAAATTGTTTAAAATATTAACTCGACATTATCGTCAATTGTTCAATATACATAAACCAATGATATTCTTAACATGGCTCTTCACTCGTGCAGGCTCCATAAACCGAGTCCAAAGAGCATCATCAACGATCAGCACCGGCGCACCACCCTCCCGCTAATGGTGTCCAATGGATCGTGTCGGACTGGCACGGCACAGGCCCGGCGATGGTACGACCCGTTTAGGCACGGCCTGTTAAGGCCCGCTTAATAAACGGGTCATCTTTGTCTGGCTTAACTGCGAGCCGCGTCCAAGCCAGAGCATGGCCCGCGATCGTGTCGTGGCGCACGGGCATGGTTCACGCAACGGGCCAGCCGTTAAGCGGAAAAGAGAAAAATTAAAAAAAATGTAGATTACGTGGGATGACTGGCTCATTAAAAACTTTACCAAGTAAAAAACTCAACCTAAGAAAATTTTTGTAAAGAAAAAAGAGTACAACCTATAAATCTCATTAGTGACTACATATGAAGAAAAATATTAAAAATCTTATTCATTGCTATCTAGATATAAATTCTCAAAAGATTATTCTAAATCTCTATTATCTGCAGTATGTTGGAGTCTTGATTCAGTTTGTTCCTAGTCTTTGACGGTTAGAAGGATTTCGACCATCTCGTTCAAGAGACTTGTTCGTTGCTTCTCAATTATTCTTTCAGAAGGCTGACTCTGAGGAGACCATAGAGACAGGAACAATTAACACATCCTGCACTAATATAGGTAGCACTGGATATGTTACTTTCTGGGTTTGCCACCATGAGAGGATGTTCAACTCTTGCTCGAAGCTGACGCTATCATTTTGAGATAGCTTGATAGATCTCTAGTGCTTTGTCGCCTTCCTTCTTTAGACTGATGTATACCTGCACCTGCATGAGAATCTCTAGAGGAAGAACAAAAAAATCTTGCCACATTGCATAGTCCCCTAGAGGTGCTAGGGGCTACCGGGGGTCTTTCCAAACGCACGGATCCAAACTTATTTTCATATTTCTCATATACCTCATATAATTTATCCTTAAATACTCGATAGTATGTACAATAGTCTAAACTGGTAGCATCACTTAAAAGTTGTAAACACATTTATAAATTCTTGGAGTTTAGCCCTAAGATCCAAAATAAACACGAATGTGTATAAAATAGGAATTTTATTCTAATATTTTTAAAGCTTAGTTTTTATAGTAACTACAACACCTATAGGATAGGATCACTCCCTGGAAGTGTCGCCATGCCTCGTCACTTGTGCCTCACCACTTGGGCCTCACTCCCTAAGCTACACTTTTTAGTAGTGTACAATCCTACAAACAAAATTCGAGCCAACTTAAAATCCGGCCCTAACTCAGCCTTACAAGCTGCGTACTTTGAAAGATCCGGCCCAGGGCCAAACGAAGAGGCACTGAGAAGGTTCCAGACGCGTCCGTCTCCGCCACGGCACCCCGCACCGCACGGCGAGTTCGTCTTCACGACGGCAAATCTCTAATACCAACGACTCCGACCAAATCCTCCACTTCTTTTCCTTTCCTTTTCCGTTGCGAAAACCACACGCTTCCGCGACCGCGTCCGTGATCCCAAACCCCAACCGGCTCCACCGCTGCCGCCGCGTATGCGCTCGCCGTGAGCGGACCCCATGGCGGAGCCGGTCCTCCTCGCGCCCACCACCTTCGCCGACCTCCCCTTCCCCGCCGCCCTCGGCGACGACCTCCCCGAGTTCCCGCCTCCCGTCGACGACACCTTCGCCTTCGAGGATTTTGATCTCGACGACCTAGACCTTGATTTTGACCTCGATCTCTTCTCCACGGATGTGCAACGCCCGCCGCCGCCGCTTGCCACGCCCTCGTCCCCGGCCGGATCGCGGGATGGGGGATCCTCCTCTTCCGGCGCCGGCGGGGACGTCAGCCTGAGGAACGAGGAGTCCTCGGAGTCGTCCTCCAGGAGCGCGAGTGCTGGGAGTGACGGCAAGCCGAAGGGTGGGGATGAGGAGGACGCGAAGCGACGGGCGCGGCTGGTGCGCAACCGCGAGAGCGCGCACTTGTCGCGGCAGAGGAAGAAGCAGTACGTGGAGGAGCTGGAGGGGAAGGTGAAGGCCATGCAAGCCACCATCGCCGACCTCACCGCCAGGATCTCCTGCGTCACTGCCGAGAACGCCGCTCTCAAGCAGCAATTGGGTGGTGCCGGCGGCGCGGGAGCCCCACCGCCACTGCCGATGTACCCGGCTGTGTACCCTTTGCCGCCTCCGTGGATCCACCCGGCGTATGCCATGCGTGGCTCACAAGTGCCGCTCGTGCCGATACCCCGCCTGAAGACCCAGCAGCCTGCACCCACCGTGGTAGAGCCACCAGCCAAGAAGGCTAGGAAGACCAAGAAGGTTGCAAGTGTTAGCCTACTTGGACTGCTGTTCGTGGTGATGGTTTGTGGGTGTTTGGTTCCTGCGTTAAATCGGATGTATGGTGCAGTTGATCCTGGGGAAGGCTCCGCGTTTGGTCCATCACATCGTGGGAGGGTGCTGGCTGTTGAGGGGCCTCAAAATAGTGCCTCGGATGGTATTGATTCAAAGGTACCACCGAATGCAAGTGAAACACTCCCGGCGTTGTTGTATCTGCCTAGGAATGGGAAGCATGTCAAGATCAATGGAAATCTTGTTATCAAGTCCATTGTTGCGAGTGAGAAAGCTTCTTCACGTATGTCTAACTATGGTGGGAAGAGTTCTGGAAGTGAAGGAAAGGAAGAGACTAGCTTGGCAATTCCTGGCTATGTGGCTCCATTGGAATCTGGAGATGTCATGAAATCTGCTAAAGGAATGAAAAACGAACTGATGGCTTTGGCTCCTGGAGATGGAAGCATATACAGGGAGGATGATGGAATGCTGCCGCAGTGGTTTAGTGAAGCAATGTCTGGTAAGAATGCCGCCTAAAGTTACACACTCCATTTAATTTGAATGAGTAATGCTTTTGTATGTCACGTTTCTTTGATGCTTAGTATGATAATGTGACATTTAGTGATGTGAATATAGCAGTCACTAGCTGCTAAGGCTTGCTTATAGACAACTGTTCAATATTTGCAAGTAGCTTAGATAACTTAAGGGCGATGGACCCTTGTAGATAACATTCAGTGCTTCACAAATAATAAAAATGAGACTAATATGTCTGGGAACAGAAGATATTTGCATATATTACACTTTTGTTTTTCACAATATTAGAGGTACTAGATGCTTATTGTGGGGTTGGCGGACCACTCTGGAAATAACTACCATGTGAAGCACGCATAGTGAGGTGATCACGCGCTTCTAGGGTTAGTAGGTCACTTGGTAAATAACTACCGTTGTCAAAGTTTTATGTTTGCTGTAGTATTGCTTTATGCGATTGGAGATTTGGAGTGGTTGCTAATGCAGCATATGAGGATATATCTTGCATCAGTCCTGTCGCCTTTGTGCACTTGCATGTATTCGGTATTAGTGCGTGTGTTAACATGCCTGCATGCATGTGTGATACAAAATTGACTGGGATACTATTTGTCTAAAACTGTGTGGTGAACTGGCAGTTCTGTTCTGCATATGTGATGCATTGATTCCCTATTGGCTGATGGATTAATACAGTATATATAGCTTAACCCTAAGAACTTTACTCCGCTAGAGAAAATGTGACTGATCCAGTGAAATGATTATGCTCTATCATAGTTGCCTTTGTGATGTTGAATTCAATCAAAATGTAATTAACTGCACTTGCTACAGGTAGGTTATTCCTTTCTTTGCTCAAGTAATGTGCTTTCCGTTCATCTTCAGGTCCTATGTTGAGCTCCGGAATGTGCACTGAAGTGTTCCATTTTGATTTATCTCCGACCTCCGCTGATGCAAATGGCATTGTTCCTGTGTACTCCAATGCTATGTCTAACTCGTCACAAAACTTTACTGAAAATCTCCCCTCCGGTCGGGCTCAGAAGGTCAAGAACAGAAGGATTTTATACTCCGAGGCCATTCCACTACAAGGCTCGACATCCAACGACACCGAGCACCTTAAAGTGCACCCCAAGAACGAGAGCTATGCCGGTGGTAAGCCGGTTTCATCTGTGGTAGTCTCTGTCCTGGCTGATCCGAGAGAGGACGGCGAGGGGAGGATCTCTTCAAAGTCTTTGTCGCGCATCTTTGTCGTCGTCCTTATAGACAGTGTAAAGTATGTTACTTACTCTTGCGTCCTGCCCTTCAAGACCCATAGCCCTCATCTGTAAGCCGGTGTTTTGCCGGAGTATGTATTCGAGTTGTATCGATTAACAGGACAATTCTCCAAAGGAACTGATGTACCGTGTTATATGTATAGAGTTTATGTTGCTGAATTGCCAGTTTGTTGCCATAAACAGGTGGTCGAGTAAATGGAATCTCTTGAGCAGAACGTATTGTTGGGGGAAGCAAATCAGAAGGTCGTCATTTTCTTTTTTTTTATTTCTTTTACGTTTGGTGTGCGATGGGAGCGTTACTGTTTTTTTTCTTCTTAATGGCTATATCGTGTTTTTTTTAAAAAAAATTTAGATGGATTACCGTGCTGGAATGTACGAGGAATCGATTTAACACAACGCTAAAGTGGGGAAAGAATAAAAAAAGAAGCAAGGCTCGGGCGTCCCTGCCTGTGGGCCCCACTTCGTAGTGGCCAACCCGTATCAGCGGCCCAGTTCGTAACGAACGCCTCTCTTAACTCTCCCCTCGTGTTCTCCACCCTCGTCTCGCTTCCACCGCTCCCCGTGTCCGCCTCTCCGTCCGGTCTCCTCGTCGCTCCGCTCGTCCTGCCGCCCGCGCGCCCACCCCGAAGGCGCCACGGGCTCGCGCGCCGCCGAGGCAAAGCCAGATCGGAACTCGGCAGGTGCGTCTCCTTCCGCGGTGGGCGAATCTAACCACTCTCTTCTTGCATTGGCTAGTGCGCGAAAGGAGACGGGGGCGCCCCAAAATTTTGACAAAGGCAAATATTAGCAAAAAAGAAAAAAACGCTGTTTGGATCGCGGCCAAGCCAAAAATTGGCGTTACCAGAATTTTGGTGAGTGATTTCCTCGCATTGCCCGCGTGTGACATTGGATTTTATTGGCGTTACCAAATTTTAGTAGCTGTTGTAGGGTGGCCAACTCAATATAGGGATATATGTATAAATGAACGAACCAATACACCATCATCTTTTGTAATTATTGAGTGGTAGTATATAAACCCTAAAAATGGTATGAGATGGTCAAATCCACTCATTTTACACTAGCTCTCTCTCCTTTGGTTGGTTTCAGCTCCATTAGTTTTATATCCCCTAAGAGAAAAAAGGGGTACCCGGGAGATTTGATGATTTGCCCTATCTTGCATTGCGTTTGATAAAATGCCCTACGATGTGTCACTTACATGCGGACCTTGAACTCACATGCAAGTGAGATATCACAGGGCATTTTATCAAACTCATATGAAAGGTGGGGCAAATCATCAAATATTTCTTACAAATATTGGTTTGGTTTGCAAGGGTAGCAAACCAAACAGCCCTTCTCTTTCTGTCGGTAGAAAGTAGTACCAATATCAATAGAATCGTGTACTAGTTTTGGCGAACGTTGGTAACAATTTCCACCGCCAGCTTCAGTTATACCACCGGCGTCTGCGGCGTTCGTCCCGGCATGTACTTAACACAGGCTTCAATTTGTTGTTACTTCGTTATCAAATTACCTGTAGGATTCGCAACAAGTTTTAAAGACTGCTGCACATTCGGCCACATCTTGCGAATTTGCATGCAAAAACTGGAATAGACACCGATTGAAGTATCCAGGATGTCTTGTTATTTTTATGTTTTTACCATTGGATTTAACAAGATAATGATCCAACCCTTCTGGAGGCTGCAGTAGTTAATATGATTTAGATAGTCAAGCAAGGTACTTTGCTGATGATTCCATGTGTATTGATGCCCTTTAGTCATCTCTCTCATGCAGGGTTGCAAGCATGTATATTCGAGTGAAACGGAACAAGAGTACCTACTTCATACAATGCGATCCAACACAAACAGCTTTGAATATCAAACAGAAGGTGCATTCATTAATAGACCACCCCCCTAGTGGTCAGCAGTTGATCTTGTTGGCTACCAACGATGTATTGGGTGACTCAGATGTTGGCTGACCAAAAGGTGCCGACATATTTAGCTTTCGCTGGGCACTTTTGCCTATAATTCAGAAAAGAATTTGTTTTGCCTATTTGTGCTGGGGCTCAACCTCAATAGCTATTCAGTCTCATATAAAAAAACATCTATCAAGCGAAGCATGGCTTGCGAATGCAGTACAGTTGATTTTTTTAGTTGTGGTGCAGTTTAACGTATAGTGTTAGCGCATCAATTTTCCTTGAAGATCAAAGTCAAAATTCGATTAAATTCATTTTTCAGATCGATGATATTCGTGCAGGTGGAGAATGATGCCGTTGTTGCATTGGCATTGAGAAAAGGTTTTGTTCTACTCTCACATGACTTAGTATTTGTGTTTTGCTACTCATTTTCTTTTTGTTTGTTATCTGTTTCTCAAGCAGTGCTTTTCATTTTTTTTTTGTTCTGATACTATGTTATCTCTTAGTAGCAAGCTGTCATGGATATCATTTTTATATCAATGATTATTGCCACCAACTGCTTGTTTTGTAGAAAGAATGTCTTTATCAAGGATAACTTTGTTGCTGTTATTTTTCGCTGGTACATAATAGATTTCACTCACCAATCATCAGTGCAATCTGATTTCCGAACTGTAGGTTCAGTAAATTGGAACCATTTCATTGCTGAGGCTAGTTCTCTTGTAGAAACTTGTGGTTTCCCTCCTCGTTGAGAGAGAGAGAGAGAATCTTGCATCTTAAGGTTATTTATCAGTGGGCAGTTTTTTTAATTCCGAGTCTGAATAAAGTCAATGCATAATCCTTTTCTGTTGGCTGTTGCATTTTCAGTCTCAGTTCCTGACTGTAGCATCTGTTTCTCTCATCAGTTGACAACGAGTTCAAGGAAGTTTTCATCGCCAGGCTGGAGGATTTCATGTCATCATCATGATGCAGTTCCATTCATCATTTCTCCTATCTCATCTCTGCAAGGACTGTCCCGCAGCTCCTCCGAAGAGGATCATGTTGCCTGCTCTACATTGGCCCCTCTAGGATGTTGCTCACTTGTCTCCTTGTTATAAAGATGCTAAACTACCATTGCGGATGGACATTAAGTTTTGATTTGGACCCTCCAGCCGATACGTGCTCTCGTACCTACCGGAGTCTATCCTAATGTTCTGATCAGGCACACCTACTTGTCTTTTGTACCGGCGCATGAATGGATGGTGCGATCCAATGGTGATTGGGATTCCACCACCTAATACATAGACCGCTTTATCATGCGGACCTTGTTGTTTTTGCCAACTGTTATTGCTAGATGGACAAAAATTGTTGGTAAGTTCATGTGAAATCCATCCTATCACAGATTCACAATGCTGTTGTCTCTGGGTGAATTCTTGCATTGCTAACCATTTTACTGCTGCTATTATGGAATGTGAGATGGATTTCATTTCTGGTCCGTCGTACATGAATTCGATATTGTTTTAGCCTGTGCTGACCTCCAATTATCTGCCGTCAAATTAAAAGCAGACGTAGTCCAGTGAGATAATGTCGAATGGTCGAAGTTCCTTGTCGAACTAGCATACCTCTTCTTGTTTCTTTGTTGGAAGGTAAACTGGAAGGTATGGCATGCGGTCGCTTCGGAGCACTTGCAACTTTTTCCTTACGTATGGTGGAAAGCTTTTTTTATACCAGTAACTTCTCCAGAAGAAAAAGACTGACAAGAAAGTCTAGCACTCACGTCCCAGAAAGTCAGAACATGAGCAACATTACTATGAAACATAAGAACGGCCATGTATATCTTATTTACTTAAAAAAACTTCGAAACTGAAGGCTAGAGTCAAGAATGAAAAATATCTGTGAATTTTACCCAAACAACATTCCTATGGATTTTTGTCCCAGATTAGAACGAAGAATTCTCCTACGAAAATTATATTGTAACTTATGGTATTTTTGTAAAATTTCTACCTTCCAAACAGAACTTTCGGTATTTCAGAAAGGATCGAAGGAAGAAGAGGACGGACCAGTTCCAAGTTGGAAATTACAAGCGTCTCTATTTCAAGTCTCCATGATCTACCAAGTGCAGCAAACAGTCCAGCTCATTTATGGGCTCTGACCCTGTGTTCTTTTACTTCATTTGCACTTTGAGTTCAAAGCAGCCTTGCTTAGCTACTGATCCTTCCACATCTTTCAAACCTTTTTAAATTCCACTACATTTCTACTGCAACGTCTCCTCTCGTTTTTTTAACAAGAATTGAGAGAGAGAGAGAGGAAAAGAGAAGTTGCCTTCTTGCTGACGAACCAGGTGACGATGGTTTGGTTCTTCTCCATATAATTTATTTTTAAATTGTTCATGGGATTTTGTTGTTAAAGGCTTAGAGCTGTCATTGCTGCCATCGTTTGAGGATTCTGTGGATATTCAAAGCCTCTACTTACCCAATGCTGCTGCTGCTGCTGCCCGCCCCTCCCCCGGCGCCCCGGGGTCCGTGATTCTTCTTGCGCACCCAAATCTTGACCCTTTTTAGGTTAGCCTTGGCTGGTGAGATTTTGTGGGGTTCGTAGAGGCTTGTTAAGCTAAATCTCAACTGGGGTTTTCTCAGCCAAGCTTCAGTTAGGCGGCTTTGGATCTTTCTTCTTTTGGTGGAGTTCTTGGCCATTTTGGAGTTGAATCCCACCTGGGTTTCTTTCTCTGTCTTCTATTTGAGGGTTTCTTTCCTCTCAAGTCTCAACGTGGGGTCTCTTGGATTCCGTCGAATTGTTATTAGGTGAACTTTGTTAAGCATTGCTTTCAGCAGATTCTTGCTATTAGCACTACATCAGTAAGAACATCATGCGAACTGTTTTTCATGGGTTGCTAACTGCAGGAGTCTATAATTTACCAGAATGCATTGTGATTTGATATCAATGAGGATTGAACATGTTTGTTTTCTGTGGGCAAGCGGGAGAACCAGAAATCGGCCGACACAGTAGCTGCAAGCAGAAAATGGTACAGCACAGTTCTTCTACTTGTCTGTCTCTTATATTTGCTAGCAACAATATCTGATCATAATTTTCCTATTTGTAGCACCCATATTCACTTAAAAGTTCCAAGGGAGTGCCGTTTGCACCACGACCGATTCTCGTCTTCCTCATTGCAATTTTTGGTTTATATGTATGCTACCTCTCCTTCAATCAAATAACAGTAGAGAACAAAGGAGAGGAGAATAGTGGAGAAGAACAAACAAAAAATCTTTGCAGAAAGCCTTATGTTCCATATGACGAGCTGCGCTATGTGCACTTTCCAAAACCTAAGAGTTATAACAGGTAATTTTCCTCTGAGGATAGATAAACTCTCTCTTGGTAATCCCCTATTATGTATGTCTATTTTCTGACTCATGCTGCTTCAATTTTACCTTCTTCCATAGGGGGGAATGTTCATGTACTCCTGTTCGATTCTTTGTGATTGTATCTATGCAAAGATCGGGAAGTGGATGGTTTGAGACTTTGCTAAATAGCCATCCTAACATCAGCTCAAATGGTGAAATATTCAACAGAATGGATAGAAGAGAAAATATCTCATCTATCTTACAAACACTTGACAAGCTGTATAATTTGGACTGGCTCACCAGTGCAGCGAAAAATGAGTGCACGGCTGCATTTGGATTAAAGTGGATGCTAAATCAGGTATTTTTATCATCACCTTTTTCTTGGTCCATGTGAATATTTGGAGGGTTAGCTTTTCTTTTGCAGTTTGGCTGTTTCGCTACTTGTAATTTCAGAAACTGCACACCTTGAGGCTGAGCCTTACCACAGATACTGATATTACTCTCTAACTAGTTCTTATGGATGAAAAATGTGGAGAAGCCTGTTCTTATGATCTATTTTTGCTTCCCAAGAGCTTGAATTTTGATGGAAGTGTAGCTAGAATTTTGTATAGAACCACAAAATCTTGTATGGATGGCGCTAACTGTTATAGTTACGGACCAAACAGTGAACAATGGGGCTACGGAGAGACCACAAAAGGGCTGCCCGGAGCCTTAGAAACCATGGAGAGGAGGAATAGAAGTGTATGTATTACATAGGCTTGTATCTAATAAAAATGAGTCCCCTCCTCTTATGGTGCCCTGAGTCACATACTTATAGCCATAAGGAGGTTGCTTATATAAATACCCCTATCCGAGTTTACTATTGTAGGGACAATCACGTCCTTTCCTTTGTGACGGCCCTATTGGACCAGCCACGTAGTCACATAATTATTGGCCACTGTTCAAAAAGGCGGCCTGGGTGGCAAGGCAAGACCAAGGCGGGTCAAGGTGGCCTCGGCGTGGCGGTCTGCCGGGTGGGTGCGGCAGCCGTGCGGCACCTAGGCACGTGTTGTGGAGGTGGCCTAGCCCCAAACGACTGGGCTAGCCCCATCCTACCCCACTCATGCATATAAGCCCCCAAGAGGGGTATGATGAAGCCAGATCCACTCATTTTATACACAAGCTCTCTCCTATCGTTAGCTCTCTCTACCTCTACCTCATCCCATGGAGAAAGGGGACCCTGTACGCTAGCAGTAGCCATACTGCAATAGTTGGCACCGTTTGCGGGGACCGCGCAAGAAGCTATGCAAGGGAATGCGCTAGAAAGCAATGACAACCAAGCGAAAGAGAAGTATGACGGCAACGACCGTCGAGTCCAGCACGCGGCGGCCCGGTGGTCGAAAGCCTGCCACCCCATGGCAATGACGCCCTGGCATAACGAGCAATTATTGGTCAACGCTGACGCGAGGAGCTAGCTCCGACGCCAATATTGGCACGATCGTCACCGTCCGCGCCGGCACGATTGTTGACCACGGTGCCTGCGCCAGCACGATCGTCAACCTCGACACGCCGTTATCACGACACTAGGGAGTCGACCTCTGTGTGTGATGCCATATCCGAAGATTGTCATCGCCATCATCACGACAACAAGGAGTCAAGGCCACGATGGCAACCACCTCGTGGTCGTAGACGCCCATCCGACCACATCTTCAGGTCGCCAATCGGGACCTCTGCGCTTACTGTCGAGGGAGTATTGTTGTGGGGGTGGCCCAGCCCCAAACGACTTGACCTTGCAGCAAGCCCAATACTATAGGCCTAATAGAATAAAGGAATGTACAATGTACCCCTAGCTTTTGTAATTATTAAGGGGTAGGATGAAAAATTTCCCATCCTACCCTACTCATGTATATAAGTCCCCAAGAAGGGTGTGAGGAGATTAGATCCACTCATTTCATACACAAGCTCTCTCTCTCTCCTGTCATTAGCTCTCTTTCTACCTCTACCTCCTCCCATGGAGAAAGGGGTACCCTATACCCCCTATTGTAGCCATGCTACAACAGCGCGCAAGGTAACGAGCAGGGGATGGCGCGCGAGGCGGCGACCAAGAGTAGGGAAAGAGGGAGAGGACTGAGGGCTTGCTAAGACCTAGCCGGGGATTAGGTTTCTGCTGCGCTACACCAAGCCCCCAGGTGTGTTCCGCCTCTGCCTCGTCGGAATCAGCCATGCCGCCACTGAGGTTCCCTTCTGCCTCCACCTCCTATCCCCTTCATCGTCTCCCCTCTAGGGCCTCTACCGTCTCCTCCGCCTCCCAGCTGTTGTGTCCTCCCGTCCTCAGCCGTCTCCCCTTCGCTCGACAGATCTGTGGGGAAGGTCGGAGGTAGGCGAAGGCGTGAGGCGGCGAGGGGTGGCGAGCGGAGGAGGAGAGCGACGGCGGAGGGGAGAAGTGAGGGGCCAAGATCTGCAGGGGAGGTCGGAGGGGCGATGCCGAGGCTAGGTTTGATGGCCGGAGCTGATGCTCTCGAGCCACCACGTCTGTATGTGTTGATTTAAGAGTGAGTCAGTGCTGTTGCTGATCTGTGAATTGTGATTGCTATTAGTATCGGTCCAAACTCCAATACTCCATACCTCTTAAGAAAATCTCTTAGTTACAATTGGACTGCAGTAATAACTCAAGGTATTACATTTCCTCATCTAAACATCAAATATGTATACATGATTGCTTATCTTCAACCTGTTGTCCTTATTTTTAATTTGACCACCTAGACTCCACCTAGGCCCCCCAGGTGCTAGGCCCACCTCTCCGCCCGCCTAGCGTCTAGTGCCTTCTTGAACACTGTTATTGGCCTTCTTTGGTGCAATGGACCGACTGGGTCAAGGTGAGGACCATTCCCTCACCAATGTTTTGGCATGTTCACTAAATACTAAACTCTTTGTATATCTATTACCCATGCCGGTCAATGAAGATTATTGATGTTGACATTTGTATTGTTCGATGTACATTCTATTAGCATGAGCAAAGTTGTGCTTACAGGTAACAAATGTAAATAATAAGCATGGCACTAACTGCCATCATTGTGTTTTCCAGGGGTTTATGGACCATCATGATGATATAGTTACTTATTTCAAGAAGAAGGGTGTCTCCATGATTTTTCTCTTCAGGAGAAATACATTACGCAGGCTTATCTCCATGTTAGCCAACGACTATGACAGAGACGCAAAGCAGTTGAATGGAACCCACAAATCTCACGTTCACTCAAAAGAAGAGGTATCTTCCATGCATAGGCAATTCCAATTTACTGCAATGGAGGAATGCCTATATTGTTCTATTGAGGACGGTATTACATTCAGCCCAGTTTTTGTAAAATATGGCTATAATCTATTTGAACACGTATGTGTAATATTGGATCAACAATGGAGGAACGCCTATATTGCATCTGAAAGGAGCCGTATTCTCTTCATATAAAAAAGGGACCTTTTTTTTCTTGGGTTCTGAAGTTCCAAGACTAACTACTTTTATGCTTATAAGTTCTGAAATTCTATAACTTGAGATTTTGGTGAAACTTCAACTTGCATTTTTTGCATTCTAACAAAAATGAAATGAAAACTCACTGTCAGTGATATTGACAAGTGCACTTTGAATCTTTGATGCACTTCCTTTCTTTTTTGAATCACAATCCTCTCCTGCTTTTTTATTTGCATATTGACAAGTGCATTATCTGATCAGTATATTTTCTTCTGGGCAGGCTGAGATACTAGCAAAATTCAAACCAGAGCTGGATGTGTCAACTCTGATTCCAAACATTAGAAATGTTGAGAAGTACATCAGAGATTGCTTGGACCACATCAACAGCACACGGCACATGGTCCTCTATTACGAGGATATAATCAGCAACAGAAAAGTATTGAATGTGGTTAAATGTCCTATTGAAGGATCAACAAGTTTGCAGGCTACTTGATTGCATCTCTATGCATGCAGGCATTATGCCAGGTGCAAGAATTCCTCGGTGTTCCAGTGAGGAAGTTGGTCAGCAGGCAGGTGAAGATTCATACAAGTCCGCTTCCGAACCTCGTCAAGAACTGGGAGGATGTGAACAACAAACTGAACGGGACAGAGTATGCGCATTTTCTGGATGGTGCAGATTATGTAAAGTGATGTATTCTGATGTGTGTCAGGATCATTTGCATATGGGGTTGTGGGCCTGTTCTTTTCGGCTTCTAAAAGCTGCTTTTTGGCTTTTCTACAGTAACTAGCTTTTAAACGGAGCATCTTTTCAAGATAGGGCATACTAGTTAATAGTAGTACATACTATACCGACTTCATTCATATTGGCAAAAAGCGACACGTGAGTTTCTGTTACTCTGTAATCTCTTACACGAGCAACCTAAAAGTCACAAGCCGCAGGCAAAAGCCACAAGCCACAGCCAAAAAGAATAGGCCCGTAGTTGCCACAGGATTGGTTCTTTTGTACAAATTAGTAAATAGAAAGGCATAAAGATGAGAGATCAAGATGTGGAACTTTTTGGACAAACTGTACAGTTTTTGCGGTTTTTTCCCCATCCTTTGAATGTTTCATTAGCTTCAGACTGCACAGAGAGTGGATTAGTGGCTCGAAATTGCTGACATTTTGTAATGGTTATTTTCTGATGTTTTTCAACTACATTCTTTTCATTTTTTTGTGTGCTTTGATGAACAAATCGGCGAACTATGAGACCAAAAGGTACTTCACCCTTTGGATTATATTAGGAGAATATGTATTGAAGAGAAATGTGTAATCTTTTTCAGTAATGCCAATTTTAGGCAACTTCGAAGGTTGTACATGCCGTCGCCATATGCTCTAGTTTTCACTAGTTCTCAGCTCCATTTTCAGTAGAAAGGCTAAACCACAGGTTACCAGGCTAGATTACTTTTATCCAAACAGCAGGAAATGAATGATCCAAGTTTCAGTTTTCATACCATGGAATCAATAAAGCTTTGAATTGAAAAAAAATGCACGAGATATGTCCGAAGAGTTAGCGCACGAACAATGGTGGCGTATCAACACCGGATTAACTTCCTTAAATTCTTATACAAGAAGAGCAAACGTCAATAAAAAAAATGTTTACAAGAAACAACTACAACATCATTAAGCTAACGTCAGATAACGGTGTATTTGGACTGTCATCTTAACAGTGGCAGCTATTGACGCCTTCGCTTAATTCTCTCAAGGGCGCCAAGCTGTTCGTTCTCTTGAGCACCAGAGCTTTTCTCCCTGTTCTCTGCAGCTCCCTTAGCCGAGCTCTCCAAACACCGCAGCAGGAACACTCTTCTCCGCAATTTGGACATCCTTCTCCTCCTCATCGCCCTCGTCGGGCAGCTCGATGTCCTCGTTGTTAGCAGCCCGTTGCCTGCTGCTCTCAGCCTGCGCCTCTACTCCAGCACTCACAAAGTTCATCATCCTGTTAGCAGGAGTAGTGCGAATGATTGGGGCTGCCGGTGGTGCCGTGGATGGTCCAGGAGCTAGTTGGCTTTCTAAGGCTGCCATCCCGTCCTCAGGGACACCAGCACGCTTCAGAGTGTCAACAGCCTCATCCAGGTTTAGCCTCTGGTCCCTCTGCATCAAGTACTCTGGGATTATGAAATGCGTCTGCACATGGCACAAAAATACAGCATTAGTCTACAATACAAGGAGGTTTCTTGATGTCAAACTGCATATAGGGTTGACCCGTGTGACATACCTGACTGCGGCTAGCGGCAACCGTACGATTGATGCGAAGCATCTCCCTGAATGTGGCTCTGATCAACTCAACTTCGGCTTCTGGCTTCTGTCTTATTTTCGTCTTTTTCTGAACTTTTGGCTTTTTGTTGAGCTTTTTTGCCGGTTCTTTTTTTTCCGTATTTGTTTGTATTATACGTAATGGGCTAACATATTTTTTATATTTTTAATTTTTTTAAATTTAATTATGCTAAATAAGCCTCATCATTTCTGATCTTTTATTAGATTCTGATGTTTTCAGCCATAAGCCATGAGCTTTTCAGCCGAACCGATCACCACCTGTATCTTCATTGCCATGTTGGATCTCAAAATCATTCCATTTCTTCCAAAAACTCAGGATGAGAGTTTGGATCAGCATAGTTGGATGCGTGGACATAAATGGCACGAGCGCGGTCCATTTCTCCAAGGTTTCTTTCAAGCTCTGCAAACTTCATGCACATTGTCATAACATCTCTGTCTGGGAGGCCAGATTCGATGGCTTGCTGCAAAGAATAGTGGAGCAAAGTTCCAGTAAAACATTTGTGAACATTGAAGGAGCAGCCAGAATAGACCCCGCTCCAAACGGCTTTAAATTCTAGCTTATTTAGGATTTCGGCTTATTTAAACCAAAAGCCACTTGAAATACACTAGCTTATAATTTCGTCTTATTTTAGCTTTTTTGGCTTTTCTTTTGTTCCTTATTTCTTTACATTGTCCGTGACGATATAACGGGTTTCCTTCTATTTTTTATACCCAAATGTAGGAAAAGAAACAGATAAGAATGAACCTAGGGTGTCGGTGTCTAAACAAGCAAGCAAGTGCACAGAATCACATATCAACAAGCAGTGACAAAATAATCCAAAAGGAAACAGAGAAGCAACAGGTGCAAATGGTAATAACAAAGAAGCCCATGTAGCGATGCTAAAATCACATTACTGATCAAGAATTATCATGACCTGTTCTTAAGATGCAAAGACAAAATTTGTGATTGCCGCTAATATTAGGAGCATAACTTGACAAAAGTGTGGTGGTAACAGCTTAATTTAAAAATGGTTCAATTAGACTCCTAAAAAATCAAGTTGAACATAACCTTCTTTTTCATTTGGCATATTCTTCATTTGTGAATTTGAATAACATACATCAGACAAAAAACTAATAGCATGCACATTTCGGGGGGGTCACGGGCTTTTCGCCCACGGCACTCTCGCCTGCGCGGCGCACGTGTCCGCCCGCTGATCTGTGGGGTGCGCGCACGAGGGCGGGCGGGCGGGCTACTTGTTAGAGCAAGTACAACAAGGTTTAGTCAGTAGATTATAGCAAATATAATATTAACAAAATCTTATGTAGCAGAGAGAGAAGGAAGCTGGCTACTAAATTACAGCTAGCTATAGCACGTAAAAATATGTACTTCACTCTCTTACACGTGGGGCCAAATAGTTATTGTAATAGCTACCTTATTGTATGAACTATTTTTTTGAAGACTATAAATGAAATGACAGTGTTATAATGCACTCAGTTGGCTTATACTATCTTTTCTCTTAGTCTACTGGTTGTAATTTCCAGGTGGGCCCAAGAAGCGCTTTCAGGCTGCAGGATAAGTGGGCCCGCGTCCGACGTCTAAAGGCCTCCAATGAGAGCAGACGAAGCCATCGAGAAGAGCCGATGTCAGTAGCCAGTGGCTGATACCTTGGGCAGGAGCGGGTGTCACTGGCACGGATGGATCAAAGGTTAGCATTTTGGCGAAATTTTATCAAAATTTCAGTAATTTCGTTCGTTTTGGTGGGTTCGGATGGATCTAGGGTTAGCATTTTGACGAAATTTCACCAAAATTTTAGCAATTCCGTCCATTTTAGTGGGTCTGGATGGATCTAGGGTTAGCATTTTGTGGTGAAATTTCATAGAAATTTCAGTAATTTTCAGTAATTTTGTTTATTTCGGCGGGTACTGAAAGGAAAAGCATTCAGTCAATTTTTGGCTGAATTTATCCTCATTTAAAATTTATCTAATTTTTTGTTAGATTTTGTCAAAATTTACAACACGTTTGAATATTTTGTCCGGTTTTTTTAGCCGAAATGAATGAAATTTCAGTATTTCGTCACTTTCGCCGTCCCCTGAATTTTTTATAAACTGATTGATTTTTCCCTAGATGGATCGCAATAGGTCAAAGCAACCTATAGAAATGGGCGAGCAACGCTTGTAATTTCTAGCCTCTTAATTTCGTTTTTTTTCTAATTTTTTATTTTTTTGTGTTTGTTATTCCTTTGTATTATCTGTGATGATATATATTTTTTAAAAAAATTAATTAGCCAAAAAAGATCTACTATAGTGTAAAAAAATTGCTATAGTACCAGAGAAGCTAGATGCTTGAACTTTAAAAGCTCAAATAAGCACTCCATAATCGCATGGAAAATCCTTGATTATTCGCTGCATGATCTGTGGTCTTCCTTCGAAGCAATTGGCAGCGTAAAGGCATCGATCCGGTGGTCTCCAACCAGCTGACGGCTTTCTCGTGGAGAGATATGTATGACTTGATATGATAGTGTCTATCTTATGATGTTGTGTGTCGACTGTCATTTTCGTAAGAGAAAGTATTTGCTTTTTGTCATCCACAGTTTATGCATCACAAAGCTAGAAAGACATGATGTTTTTAGTTTAAGTATATAACTTTTAGTTTCTTCAGTCTTGACCTTCTTAGCTCTTGCAAAAATAAGATAGACTAGAAAGTATAAACTTAGAATTTCTTTGGGAATTTTTCAGATTTAACTTAAATTTGAACTACTAAATTGTAAGGATTCAAGTTTAAATCCCCAATTTGTTTTCTCTATTTTTCTCTTTCGAAAGAAGTATAGTTACGGTTCAGTTTTGCATTAATCATCCGCCAGAAAAATTATTCGATTCTACAATGGTAATTACATATCTTGATGTGATCATTTTTTTGGAGGGATGTGATCATTTGTTAACACACACTCTTCCAAAGTTCTTACCAAGGACTAGATTTCCAAATTTCCATATGCACATGGACTGAAACGAAAAAAATCACAATCTGTGGCCCGTAGATCGTTTTATAGAGGAGCCGTAGGCGAATGTTCCATCCATCTCCACCTCTCTTCTTCCTGCCGAGGGAGAGCTCACAGCTCTCGCCACCACTACGCCAGCCACCACCCCCCACCCTACCCTCCTCTCTCGCGCGCCGTCGTGGCCATGGCCTCCTCCTCCTCCTGCGACGCCGCTGTCTCGTACACCCTCCTGGGCACGCTTCTCAGCGGCGGCTCCTCGTGGCAGGCGTGCGGCGGCGCCCGCGCCTTCCTCCGCGAGTACGCCCAGCGCGGCACCAACGCGCTGCTGTGGGTGGCCCTCCTCGCCGTCACGTGGGTCCTGGTGTGCCGCCTCGCCTCGCTGCTCCGCCTCTGGGCCATCGGCTCCCGCCTGCCCGGTCCCCCCGCTCTCCTCGCCGACCCCGGCCTCGCCACCGTCTGCCGCTCCGGCGGCGACATCACCGGTTGGTCGCCTCCTTCCCACCTCCCGCCTCCCCGTTCATATAACTAGGATTCGGTTCGATTGGTTGGGTTTGGTTGATTTTATGGCGTCTCTAGTGGGTGCGGGATTGGATTTGGCGCGAGCTCGGCCCCTTCGCAGGCTAAAATTTTGGGTAAGGCCGTTTTTGAGACGCTCGGCTGTCCATGTTGGCACTGTTCGATTGGGAACTGGATGTGATTGCCGCAGTTTGATTCGAGAGTAACGCCTCCTTGAGATGCGGAATATTCAGTTACAAGCTAGCAACGTGAGTACTGGCCGATTGGGAATTTGGTCTGGTTTTCATTAATTGATGTGAGATTTGCTTTAGTTTAAGTGTTAATCTGGGCGGAGTTCGACTGGCATGTCAATTTGCCTGATTTGAAATGCGTCAAGCCCTTTAGCCTATTCCATGACAAATTTGTGGCCAAATTTGTAGCTCCTGGGCCTGTAAGCTAGTGAATTAGTGATTGAGGTGTAAACTGTTATTGGCAGCTCTGTTTGCTGGTATCTGGATGTGATGTATGCAATTGGCATGAGATTTTGCATAAAAATTGATTTTTTGTAGCTTTTAGACTCTTGTTGAGATTGTTTTGCTGAACTTTGATGTTTTGTCAACACAGCAAGGGCACTGAATAATTAGCACAGTTGACCTTAATTCGGTATATATTTACCAGGGTTTGCTTATGATGTGGCGATTTGCTAGGTATTGCTTTGGCTCTTAATTTGCGCCAAAAGTTCAAAACATACATATAATTATGATAAATTTAATACTCTATGAATGGAAATAAGCTAAATCACTTCTCAGTGGCAAGTCATATCAACTTGGTTGATTTGTTAGGCTGTGTGTTGATCTAGTTGTCTTCTATTTCATTACTTCTTTGGTCCAAATCATGGTAAAACTTTTAAGTCTTGAACTTTCCCCTTGTTTAGGATTTAGGAAATATTGGACAAAAAGCTGACGTACTATAAGGTTTAACCTGCCTGGGTGGAAATTGTTTATTGCAATTTTGCCCGAAGAGGATTTTGAGTTACTTTGCTACAAATTGTCTCCTATTGATGAATCTTTTTTTAACACGTATCAATTTTTTTCAGCAATTTGACACCCATTAAGTTAAATATAAATCACACCATGTATTCTAACTCTTGGAAATGGACACTTTTCACACAACTAAGCGTAAGAATGAGTATTCTGTGTTCGAAATACTAGAAATAGATGGGTAGCTATAACTTAACAAATAATTTTTGGTCCCATGCGATCCTGTATTTATGGTATTGTGTTGTCTTTTCCTGGTTGGTCAAATGAGCATGTGCATAGGCTGGCCCAGCTCAACTCTGTAGGGCCCAGATTATTCAAGGCTCAAGCACATGGGTACTTTGTATAGATAAATAGCTGGTTGTAAACAATTATGTAATACCATGCTGGAAATTGATCTAATGAAGATTTTTAGCAGATTTACTACTGTAAATTTCCACCTCATGCTTCGCTACTGTAAAGCTCAAAGGCATTTTTTGAAGTTTGAACCTTGTTAGTGCAACAAAGAGATTTTCTTAAACAATTTTGTGAGTAAGGCTGTGCGTAGCTTGATTTCTGATCAATGGTCTTATCTTTGAACTGCTTTATTTTGCAGGTTATCTGTCGAAGTTACATGGCAGTTATGGCCCAATTGTTCGACTGTGGCTAGGACCCTCTCAACTACTTGTCTCAGTTAAAGATGCTAGCGTAATTAAAGAGATGCAATCAAAGGCTGAAGATAAGTTACCGTTGGCTGGGAGGAGCTGGACATATAATTTAGCTTGTGGAAGACTCGGTCTATTCATTTCCTCATTCGAGAAGGTATGTGTTTCAACAAGATAAAAAACCATGTGGAGTCTGTAGTGTTACTTCTTATTGTTTCTTGTTTGTCTTGACATATGTGTTTTTTATGCTAGTTATAATTGGCAGATGGTCCATACAATTGTTGCTTTGATTTCTTTTACTACTTTTAATGCTTGTCTCCTGGTTTTTCAGGTCAAAAATCGGAGGGAATCACTGAAATTATTCTTGAATGACAAACTTAACATTGGTGCTGGTGGAAGTTCTTTCAAGATCATTGAAGTTGTCCTTGATAGAATTAACTCTATTATGGCCAAGGATTTTCTGGACTGCAGATCTTTTTCCCAACACATGGCATTTAACATCATTGGCTCAGCCCTTTTTGGTGATGTCTTCTTTGATTGGTCTGATGCTGCTGCGTATGAGGAGCTTCTGATGATGGTTGCAAAGGATGGTTGCTTCTGGGCTTCGTATGCAGTTCCCCCATTTTGGAAACCTGGTTATAGGAGGTACCGGACCCTATGTGCTCAGCTGAGGATCTTAACGCAAGGTATTATCAGAAAATCCAGAGACCAAGATAGTGTACTTAGCCATATTGATCTGAGATCCTATCAGAAAAGTGAAGTGATGATAAAAGATCCAGATAGAGGTGTTTCTCTGCTAGATGGCATGATATCAGGTCGTTGTCTCCATGGGGCAGTTGAAGGGCCTCTCAGTTCAGAAGAGGAAATATGTGGGAACATCATGGGTTTGATGTTGCATGGAATTTCCACATCTGCCAATCTGATTGGCAGCATTTTAACGAGGCTTGTCTTGTACCCAAAGTTGCAGGACCAGGTACACATTATTTCTTTTACTTCTCTGTTGCAAATTGTCCTTCTCTGATGTTGAAATTGATGCATGCTTGCTCCTGCTTTCTTGTTCGAATGAATAGATTTTTTCTACACAGTTCTCACAATGACATATGTTGCATACCCTCCAGTACTTTTCAATTTTCATTCCTTTGCTTATGTGACATACGGGTCTCCCCCTTGTGTAGCATCTTGATAGTCTTGAGTTATAACATTTTTATTCATATTACATAATATCTCCTTCTAGTTTATTTGACTTGGGTGGAATGACCTCTACTCCATTGATCATTTGATGTTCATTGACATGGAAATTTTTTTTAGTAGTTTGATTGTGTTTATGCTGTTTCTCTGACTTACATTTGCTTCTTGTTTCTACAGCTGCATGCAGAGATTGTTGCAGTTTGCAATGAATCATCTGAGCTGGAGGTAGATGATGTGTTTAGGATGCAATTCCTACTTGCCACTGTATGTGAATCTGCTCGCCTTTTGCCTGCAGGACCTCTTCTCCCGCGATTTTCTCTGCAACACGGTATGCATGTTCTTTAATAAAAGAGTAATGATACATGTGAGTAACATGCTAAAAGAATATTTGAGCAACGTTGAGCTTCAGAGCTTGTTTAATTGAATTATGGGGGCTTATTTATTATTGTGTGAAATTGCTTATCCGGTCATTATGTTAATTTGAAAACATCCCCAATCTCGTGTGATTTTTTAAAATGGAGATCTCTTTTGTTTCATCCTGATCTTGTTGTATTGAAATTATGTTTTAATCCTGAGATCCCTTTATGCACCTAACTGCAAGAGAGATCAGGTGTTATTTCTAGCATGTGTCAGTCATAGACTCATAGGTCTTTTGGGTTACCATTTGTTAGACATTATTGATCACCTTTTGATTTCATTTTCCTTGATTGCAGATTTGACTCTCAAATCCAACATCACTATACCAGCTGGAGCAATATTGGTTGTTCCTTTGCATCTTGTGCAAATGGATGTTTCTGTGTGGGGAAATGATGCTTGCCAGTTCAACCCTAGTCGTTTCCTCCAAAAGGACATTGATCTTGGAGGTCTCTCCCTCCCTCCCTTATTTTATTTCCACTTCCATTTTGTGTCCAAGGTCGCACTTTCTTATGTTATAGTGCAACTAGGCAAAAGTTTTGTATTGATGGGTATTACAATTCATATAACTGAAGAGTGGATTTCATTTATTTCAAACAAGGGTATTACCGCAACATAAGTACATGATCATCAATACTAGGAATTTATATGTGAAGTAACCTGGCACATTAATCTTCTGAAGACTGCATCAAGTTCATTATGTTGGTCTATATCTGTACTTTTTCGCACACTTGTTAGATCTTTAAAAACCTTATGCAAGATCTGAGGGAATTGTTCCATCTATGTTAGTTTCATTTCGTTTATTTTACGGAAGGGTTGTGTCTCTTCCTAATTCTTTTGGCACTCATGTTTTCTTCTTTTACTGTAATATTAGCAGCACATAAAGGTTCAAACGGGATCAAGCTTTTCACCGAGTGTGATAAAACTGAATCATTCCTTCCATTTGGTTCTGGGAGTCGAGCGTTCGTCGGGCAGAAGTTTGCCATCCTTGGGATCTCGATGTTGATTGCCACTCTGCTCCGCAACTATGAGGTTAGATGCAATAATTGTGATGCATATATCTTGTTGTGGGATACTGGGATGTACACCCACTAATTGCCTTCTTGGTTTATATTCATGTGAGCTTAATCAATTCCATTCAAAGTGTTAGCGGTTTTGTTTTGAAAATGCTTATATCTTCTAATGGTGCGTGAAACTCAAACTTGCAGGTACAGCCTCATCCATCCAAAAAACTGAATTCAGGAGTTGACAGCAACAACCTTCAGCATCTTCCAAACCCAAAGATTATTCTCACAAAAAGAATCATCTGAAGCAGGAGTGTGACAAATAAAAGTTTGACGCCTTTACCTTTTCTCTCTATATTTTTTTTCACTCGTGTTACACCAGGATATGATCTCTAGTTTGCTTTCCTACCGTCGTTCAACCACGCTGATGTTTGGCAAGGTGCTACTTTGCGACGTGGAAGGATTTTTCCTCCAGATTTTTGACAGCCCCAGTGAGCCTTGTTAGAACTAGTTTGTATTAGTGTTTTGACTTTTCAGGCACTCGTGGGCTGTTAAATCAGAGGTGTACGTCGATGTCTATAAACCTATAGCTTCTTCTCCTTTTTTTTTTTTTGGCAAGTTGGTGTTTTCTCCTCCCACGGGACTACGGGAGGAATGTAATGTCCAATGTGTCATGCTGTCATGTTCCTGTATGTTGTATCATACAAGTGTGGATATACCATAGATGAATGGTCAAGTTGTTTCTTCTGCCATAATTGGTGAAAATCCCAACAGCATTACGCTTAAAAGATTTTGAGTTTTGCTGAAACATCATGTTTGATGAGGATATATGTTGCTTGTTAGTCGATCGTCATTGGTGGTACTGTTCATGTTTGACGAGGATATATGTCAGGTCGTTCGTCATTGGTGGGTACTGCTCTGTTATGTGATGCTGACCTGAGACTACTAATTCATGATGTCCTGTACTAATTCATGCCGAAAGCTGCTGCTTCCCCGTTTCTGCTGCTTGCAACCAGCGAGATTCTCCGGGCATATGTACTGGCACACCCGCCCGAGACACGTAGTATTAATATTGTTTCCATGGTAATTTTCTTGTTTCTTTGTCTTTGTTTATTTCGTCTACATTTTGTTCCCCCTCGCGACTGACACCTGCATAAATACAACCGACACCATGGTGACTGATGCTGCTCGGCTTGTGCCAGGGAACACGCGAGCAGCAAATGCAGGGATGGACTGCGCGCGGCAGAAGGTCCAAGCCGAAAGCTGCTCCCCCATCCCCTCACCTCAGAGGGCTTGTTCTTTTTTACTGCGGCTTATGACCTTTGACTAATTTTTTTGAATTTTGGCTGTTTACGGTAGAGATTAAGGAGAGATCGATACTCACTTGCGATTTTGGCTGGTACAGATGTTGGGTTTTTAACGTGTACTACGTTTAACTTGTAGACCCCGTCTTAATAAAATACTCCGTTTAAAAGTTAGATACTGTAACGGCTGCCAAAAACTGGGCGGCTTGTGCCCTGCCGAACACCTCCAGAATCGTTCGCTTGCCTGCACCTGCACGGTGTGGGCTGATATACCTTTTGGATTTTAACTTTTGATTTCTTTAAAAATTAAAATAAATAGAATATATTTTTTAAAGTAGATTATTTAAAATACGATTTTAATTAAAAACCGTCTGTGAACTATCACGGACGGTTGTTAATAAGAACCATTTGTTATAGTAGCGTATCACATATAATATATGGTCACACTTGTAAAATTGTCTGTGATAATTAGAGTACAGACGGTTTTTTATGTACTGTTGTTTGTGATGAGGTGTGTAGTATAACTTGTTTTGTATAGTTTGTTTTTGTAGCAGTGATTGATTAAGCAAGGGTTATACATATTTCAGATTTTGAAGAGCACTGCTCTGACCAGAAGTACCCTGCTCGAGTTCTCACCTGCTCTGGCCTCTGGCCTAGGCCTACTAGGAGCCAGAAGCATGAGTGCACGGAGATGGCCTTGTGTTGTGTCGGCTGAAATGTGCAGGCCGTTTGTCGAGTAAACAATGCATGCATGAATATCGGCAGAAGAAGGCTTAAACAATAGTCAGGTAAATACAACCGACACCATGGAGATTGACGCTCCACTTCGTCTTTAAAAAAAGCCGTCAGTTAAACGCACATGCCCGTCCACTCGGGTATATACAACAAATCTACAGTCGCAAATCCTCGTGTATGTTTCTGGGATGCCAGCGAGCTCGCAGAATTTCAAAGAACCTGCCTGCATTTGTTTGGTTGAAAGCGCGAGATCTTGAGGTCGTAACGTGAATAGTTCTGGAGATCTTCAAAAAGACGTATTAAGAAAATGAGGTCCTGTCCTCAATGCATAAACTGGTAAACAAGTTGGAAATGCTCAAGCACGCGGCTCTCAATCCACTAGACAAACTAAGGGCATAAGACACTCAATCCAGTTCCATACACGAGTACTGATTAGTATATATATACCTATTCCGCAGCGAAGCTGCGTACTGCACAGTTTCACGAAGTACTTAGTACCCTACTTCTGATCCCTGGATCGACATTAATCAGACCATAAGCTGATAAGCATCACCGAGCTAGCTGATGAGCAGGATGTATATGGCTAATGGTAATAATACTAGCAGCAGCAGCAAGCTGTTGCTGTACACGGTTCTTGTCCTGGTGCTGCTTGCTAGCAATGGAGCCGCTGGGCTTGGGGTGGGCTTCTACAGGCAGAGCTGCCCCAACGTGGAGTCCATCGTGAGGAACGTCACCTGGACCCGGACGGCCGCGGACAGGAGCCTGGCCGCCAAGCTGCTCAGGCTCTACTTCCACGACTGCTTCGTCCAGGTACAGGCTAGCTCGCCGCGCGCGTGCAGATGCCAGTCGATCGTACGCTGGTTTTGTTGAGTTTGCGTGTGTTTTGGCTGTGAATTTTTGTTTTTGTGAAGGGATGCGACGCGTCGGTCCTGCTGGACGGCTCGCAGAGCGAGAAGGCGGCCGGGCCCAACCTGTCGCTCGGCGGGTTGGAGGTGATCGACGCGGCCAAGGCGGCCGTCGAGGAGAAATGCGCCGGCACCGTCTCCTGCGCCGACATCATCGCGCTCGCCACCCGCGACGCCGTCTCCTTCCAGGTACTAGCGGCACTACTGTGTCAAACTGTGAATTGACCAGATTTGACCCGTGCACGCACACGTGCGGCCCTACTTAAAAGAGCTTATTTTGAATGGTTTATAACTGAAAAGCACTATAACTGACTAAAAAAACACTTTAACTGACGATGGTTTATTTAACGTAATTAAAATTTAAAATTTTAAAATAAAAAACAGGTTAGCCTATCACGGACAGTACAAACGAATACAGGAAAAAAGAACCGACAAAAAAACTAAAAATCAGAAAAAAAGATGAAAGTATTAAATAGTGAAAATAAGCGTCAAACCGAAAAAACGAGCCAACATCACGTACTAATGCGTGCGTGCAGTTCAAGCGGTTGCTGTGGCAGGTGGAGACCGGCCGGCGCGACTCCCGAGTCTCCCGCGCCGTTAACGTGAACCTCCCCAGCCCGGAGTTCGTCTTCCCGCTCCTCAAGAAGTCCTTCGCCGACCGCGGCCTCACCGTCGCCGACCTCGTCGCGCTGTCAGGTACACGTACGCGGTCACAGGCCACAACGAAAGCGTGTCATACTCTCGCTTGCTCATGGCGTAATCTCCGTGTCACCTATGGTTCAGGCGGGCACACGCTGGGGAGGGCGAGCTGCGCCTTCGTCGCGCCGAGGCTCTACACCTTCAACGGCAACGGCGGGCTGGACCCGCTCATCGACCGCGGCTACGCGGCCGCTCTGAAGCGGCAGTGCCCGAGTGTGTCGTCGCGGGGCACCGTCCCGATGGACCCCGGCAGCGAGTCCAAGTTCGACTCCAGCTACTACTCGGCCGTCAAGGCCAACCGCGGCGTGCTCCTCACGGACGCCGCGCTGCTGCACGACGACGAGGCCGCGCGCCTCGTCACGGAGTTTCAGGACCAGGCCAAGTTCCTCGCCGCCTTCGCCGCGTCCATCGGCAGGATGGGCGCCATCGGCGTGCTCACCGGCAACGCCGGCGAGATCAGAAGGAATTGCCATTTCGTGAACTAGTAGTGGCAGTGCTAGACTTGAGTTGGTACTCGCTGGGGGATCGGACTGCACTCACTGCCTTGCAACCATGACAAACGATTGGCCAACAGTGAAGCTGCTCTTTAGAGTTAATAGCCGGATTCATGTACTAATTAATCAATAAACAAATAATTATGGTTTCAATAAACAAATAATTATGGTTTGTTCCTTGGGAGATACTGAACCATTCATTACTTGTGGAGCTCTCTCATCAACATTTTTTCCGACTAGTCCGCTTCCACAGGTTTGGAAAAATGGGGGCTAAGAATCTCCTTCGACATAAAGAGCATAGTACAGATCATTTACATCATCTGAATGTCTGATGTTCAACATTTACATGATCTGAATCTCTAATGTCCAAGAGTACGTTGTTTTTGTGTCTAGAAGCAGCACAAAGTGTTAAACTGTACACCCGAGTTGACCTGTATATCGATTATATCATGCGCTATTTAAAACTGTTCAACTTTGATCCGTAGTAGGACTTACTCGATATCCAGGTTCTCTGCTTTTGGGCCTCCTCCATCTCCTTCCTTCTCTCAGTTAATGCAGTCCAGTTTTCTGGACCATCTCCTCTCACCGTAAGTATGTGAAATCATCATCTGAAGAACAGAAGAACCAACTGCAGTTTAGCATGTTGCTATAGGTTTCCTCCAATAACTCAAAAAGAAAATTTTGATATGCTTTCGTAGTTTCACTTATCACCATCAAGTAAGCCATACAAATCAGATACTTTGCTATTTCCCACATTGTTAACTTCTAACTTCAATTTGCATCTACAGCTTTTGTAGAATATAAAGGTGGAGTCTCATATTTATAAAGGCTTGCAGCTTAAAACTGCAACATCTTTGTGATGAATGGAAAAGAAAAGGGGCATGATTAACTGCAAAACTGAACCTCAACAAAAGCGTGATAAGACACATCCTGTACAGCTCAAATATGAAAACAATAATGTGAAAGCTCACTAGAACCTCTGCAAACATATAATTTGCATGATATTTTTACCACATAACTCCCATGTTTAGTCATTGAAATAATCAAATCGTCACATGTTAACCACTTCAAGTTCTGCCATGAGAGTTTATACTTTTCACGGTTTTGTTGCTTTATCAGTGCGTGAGAACGTGAAACTCCACGCATTTCATGATGCTGCAGTGCAACACTGGAGACTGACGGCCAACACTTGCATGTTCACTCTTAATAAGCACAACTACTAGCCATTGTCCAGCTGCGTTAACAACTCTTAGTGATAACAGTTCAATGTATACACTATACACAGCATTTGAACATATATGTCCTAATCCAAACCCTCGGAACAGATACTAGTATGTCGTCCATAAGACCAAGTTCAATTCAAATCTGGATGATACAAAAATGAATGACACAACGGTGAAATACACTCTTTGCAGTGTAACAGTATGATCAATCTCTCACTTCAACAGCAAAATTACAAATCCTACAAACAAAAGAATCAGCTGGTTGAATGGATGAACTGAAACAGCCCAGTTCGAACCCGGGGGGGCAGGAGAGTAGTCGCCGGAGTCTGTGCTTGTGCTGAGGACGACGACTACCCAGTCACCCTCGTTGGCAATTCCAACACCAGAGAATTTGGTGTCGTTCAGATACTGGTTGTACTGGGACTTGGTGTAGTTAGTTAGCACCACATCGGGAACAAGGCCTGGAACGCAGGCCGGCATCACCTGGCCATCTTCAGTCACTGACGCATTGAGATGGCAATGGTCGAGGTACTTCGGGTAGTCGGGGAACTGCTGCTCAGTTCCAGGGACAGTGTTGGATCCAGTGGTGTTGGTGCACTGCTGACCCTTGAATTGCTTAGCTAGCTGTTCAGCCAAGCAGGCAGCATTCTTATTCTCAGATAATGCAGGGACTTTGAGAGAAGCTCTGTAGCTATTGATGCCCTTGAGAAGCTGAGAATCACTTCCTGAAAAGGGAAATTTGTATCAATAAAACAATATAAAATATGATGGGTTCCACATCAAAATACTTGCACATGGCTCCCTGAATTTCCTGCCTGAACAGTACAATATTTTGGATGTATCAGATCTTGACCAGCAAAATGTAGTTTATTTAATCATTCAATCTCCAGCACATGATGATCATAACAAGTACCATCAACAAATATTCAACTAAATGCATCTCAATAAACTATATATCAGTAACTTGTACCATTTGAAAGACCTTCACAGATTCAAACCCATGCATCAAAGCAACAACCTGTTCATTTTTCTTATGCAGCCGCATTGCAGATAAATGCACTAAGACATGTACCCAGGACATTTGCCACCAATTCAAAGTAGTAGCAACAGTGAATGAATCATTTATCCCTACCACTGGGTACTGCAACGAAACATGTGACATAAAACTCTAACTGTTCATGTAACGAGACCTTGTGTATCAGATCTTGGATCTTTATAAACAAAAGGTAGGTTTTTTTTTATCATTCAATCTCCAGCACATGACGATCATAGCAAGTATCATCAACAAATCGCCAACTAAATGCATCTCAATAAACTATACATCAGCAACTTACACCATTTGAAAGACCTTCACAGATTTAAACCCATGCATCAAATCAACAAGCTGTTCATTTTTTGTCTTATGCAGACGCGTTGCAGCTAAAGGCACTAACTAGACCATGTACCCAGGACAATACACACCAGCTCAAAGAGGTAGCTACAGTGACTCAAACCATTTCTCCCCACCACTGAATACTGCAACGAAACTTGTGCATCAACTCAGTACACATTAAACTCTAATTTGTCATGCAACGAGATCTGAATATCAGATCTTGCACATGGAAATCTGGATTTGCCGAAAACAACTTAATAAGATCTCAAATCAAATGAAGGACCCTAACAAAACCTCGAAATTGACTCGCAAGTCACAACTATGTGATTCGTTAATTGAAAAGGAGAGATCTTGGGAGACTAGATCCCTGACGAACACATTACAATCACATCGGCGTTATCCAAGCACTTGGGCACATTCACAGGTAATGGCAAACAAACTAGTATGCACTGCAGCAATTTAAAAGCAGATCTTGGACAAGGTTCTTAGCCCTTATGGCTACACTATGCTAATACTAAGTAACTAAACATGCCTCGCTTGTGCACATTGCCAACATGCCTCGCTTGTGCACATTGCCAGATCGCCATGAACCAACTAAATTACTACAGATGGATCAAATCACAGAACTACAACAACCAAGAAAAGGCATTGCTGTGCATCAGATCCGACTCATCATAAGAACAGAGAACCAAATCACAAGTATAACGATTCTAACCAGCAAGCCCGATTACTGAAGCAAATCAGAATACAAGAAGAGCATAGTGTCAATCAAGAAGCCATCTTACCATCAGATCTGGCGCAATGCAGGAGGGAAGAAGCAAGGGCCAGGAAGCAGAAGAGGGAGATTCTGGAATCCATTGGCCTGAACCCAATTGTTCGCTACAGCACTGCCTCCTCCGGAAGAGTGAGGCATCAGGTAACAAGTAGGTATAGGAGCGAAGAGGAAGGAGGCGAGTTGCTGTCACCAACCACCACCACTCCCGTTTCTTTACTCTTCCTTTCTGTCCTACACGTGGCGATAAATGTTTTGATTGGGGGTCTTTTTGTATATTTACACAACAGCAGTTAAAATGGTTAACGAATTGCAGTACCATTTTCTAAGTCACCCTGGATCACAGCAAGAAACAGTAACAATAGGAAAATGCGGAAGAAATATGATAAAGGCCCTGAAGAAACATTTGGATGTTTTATAGGAAAACACATAAGTTTCATGATTTTATAATCTTCTCGGAAAATTGGAAATTCCCTGTCATTTTCCGATTGTTTTGTGCTCCCTGATTCCTAAAACTGTCGGTGTTTCCCAAGTGGTCAATGCGTGATACTCCTTTTAGTCATAAAAGATGTCGTTTTAGATATCAATATGGTCCTTAAGTTACAACATTGATAACTAATTTCTGTTATAAAGAATTCATAAAATCTAATAAAATTATAATTTTATGTTTTTCTTTTCGAGATAAATATATACATACTATTTGTATGTTTAAATCTAAATATTAAAAAGATACTAATAACTAAAGTTTAAAAAGTTTGAATGCATATACTTTAAAATAGAATTCTTTTATGATTAGAGGGAGTACTAAAGAGATAAGAGCACAATTAATCTATGGACAACGTGCATTACCATTAATTATAGCAGAAAGGGAAAATCAAAGGGAAAGAAAGGTGTTTGGTACACCGTAGGTGGGGGTGCGGGTTTTTCTTGCGTTCCTCGCTTTGGTTGGTCCCGGACCGACGTCGGTTTTGCAACGAACGAACGTCGGGAGCCGGGACAGCTCACCATCACAGACTTTGATGTTGGAACCGACCGCCCTCTCTACCTCACGGCGCGCGGTGGTTAATCTATGATGATGATGATGATGCATGTCATTACTTTACTTTGTGCTTAGCTTGATATCCTCCACTGCTATATATATCGAAGAAAACTAAGAAGCGTAAGATCTGACGAGCTGTGTGCAGTCAACAGTTAGGGGGAAAAGCTCAATTGTCTCACAGAAATTCTAGAGCCGTTAGTTACATGTAAGCCTGCTAAGAGCAACTCCAGCAGGACCTCTACTTGAGCCCTCATCCTATTTTTGAGGGCCAAGGGGAAAAAAAAACTCACTCCAGCAGGATCCCTACTTGAACCCTCAAAAGTAGGGGGCCCTCAAATCTCCCCCTCGAGCCCTCATTCCTAGGGGGTCTGAAGGGAGCCCCTACTTTTGAGGGCTCAAGTAGGGGGCCTGCTGGAGTGAGTTTTTTGCTCCTCAGCCCTCAAAAGTAGGGCTCCTCCGCACCCCAGAGTGGGTCCTATGTGTCATCCTCTAAGAATGAATTTGAGGTCCTGTTTGAAGGCTCTGGCTGAGTGCACCAAAAAACAGAGCCCTCAAAAGTAGGGGGAGCCCTCAAATAAAAAGTAGGGGCCCTGTTTTGAGGGCTACTGCTAGAGTTGCTCTAATGGGATGTAACCCAACCCGAACGTTCCGTATTTCCATAGCTTTGAAATGTGCTAGGAAATCTGTGTCTGGATTTGAAGCCTTAGCTTACAGTGGGCACCTCAACACTAGGCTATAAATAAGGAGTACTGTTGGCTATTTTATATACGAAATTAGAAAGAAAGTAATAAAGAAAGATTATGAGTTCTCTCTACCTCTCTGCGTTTCAATCTACTATTTTCTGTCTTCTATGATTGAACTGATTTTGCATTAGCAAAGAAATTGATCGGACTAGTCCTTAGCGATGGTTCCTCGACAAAAAGTATTATATTGTGGTTGATCTACCGTTGAGATGCTCCTATCTGCCGACAAGGTTAGGTTGGCACAATTAAATGTTCCGTATTTCTATAGCCTTGAAAAGAAAAGGAAAAGGAGAATACGGTAGGATGTATCAGCGGGAAATGTTCTCTGGGAGAGGGCCTCTAATCCCACACTCCAAGGCCTCTTCGTATCACTACCACTAGTCTCAAGGCAGCCTTTTCTTCTGTACCCTGTCTTCCCTTCGTTGATGACATGCCGCAGTTGCTCTGCTGCGCCGCCGACTGCAGCTAGCTCCGGGACACCGTGCCATTAAGTTCTCCGCAACATCGCTGGCCTGCCGCGTCGCATCTGCAGATCCTTCGCGACGACATGCTGCAGTTCTTCTACGGCGCCACCGGCCACAGCCTACTCCGGGATGCCGCTCCACCATGTTCTTCGCGCCATCTGTAGATCCTTTGCGGCGATGTTGGCCCGCCGTAGATCTTTTGCGACGCTGTCGGCCCTCCATCCGTTCCGCACATACATCTTCTTCATGGCCACAGCTCGCGCGGGGAGTCATCAGTTTTGAAACTTTGGCCGGTTCGACTGCGGATTTGGCTACAGTGTTTGACACGATAAATCGCTCTCAGATTTCTTGTCTCGTTATATAAGATACAGATATACTAATGTACTAAAGTACACAAAAATAGATAAACACAAGAAAGATAGAAAAAACATGTATTTTATTCATTCATTTGAAAATAACAAAATTGCAAGTTCTCTTTATATATGTGTACCCCATAGACTGTTTTGCATAGCAGATCTGACATAGACGATGTGATCTCCTGGTTTCCAAGGCCTTGAAAGGCTCCTAGTTAATTATATCCGCGGGACGAACCCACATAATATCTCCAATTAAGCTGTGCATTAGTCGTCATCTTCAGTCTTCGCTTCATGTTCTCCATGCATGTGATGAATAGTTGATGTAGATGTGGCGTTAGCATTAACCATAGCCTCGTCGATCTATATGGCTTTTGATAGCATAGCCTTTACATTGGCTTCGCCCGCCTATGCCGCTCGACCTCGTCGGTATCGAACAACACATAGAATTAAGGTGGTTAAAAGTGTGTACAATTCACGTCAAGCATGACTGATCTGACAACACATTAGTGGAATCGGTGTAGACGTATATAATTCAGGTAGTGAGGCTAGCAAAGCAGAACGCTTGGGTTAGATGTCAACGTGATCAAAAGTGACCGATAGAAAACACCCCACTGCAGTGCAGATGCACTTAGCTGAACTTAGGTGTCGTAAGAGGCAAACCATCCTTACTTTTAACAGAGTAGAACGCTAGGGTCCAGTATCGACATGGTCAAAAGTGACCGCTGGGAAAGACTCCTCGGAAGCTGGAAACCATCGGCATTTGGACGTAGTCAGCAGTCGAAAGTCAGAAACCATTAGCAATCGGATGTAGTCGAAGATCAAAAGCCGAAAGCCATCGGCAATTGGTAGTCAAAGATCGAAAGCTAGAAGCCCTCAACGATCAAACGTAGTCAGTGGTCGAAAGCCATCGAAAGTCCTCCATGGTCAAAAGCCATCGTGGTTGAAATCCATCAGAAGTTGTTTATGGTCGAAATCCATCATGGTCGAAAGCAATTAGAAGTCGTCCGTGCTTGAAACCCGACATGGATGGAGAAGTCTAAGGATCAAAGGCGGTTGAAAGCACACGAGTGTCGCATGCGGCCAAAAGGGCTCAAGTGTCACAGGCGGTCGAAAGCACCTGTGTTTGAAAGACGGTCGAAGAAGCCTAAGCATCGAAAGCGATCGAAAGCACCTGAGTATCCAAGGCGGTAGAAAGCGCCTGAGTATTATAGACGGTCAAAAGTGCCCAAGTATCATAGACGGTCGAAAGCACCCAAGTATCACGGACGGTTGACGACGCTCGAGTACGGCGAGCGATCATGAGCGACCGAGTGTCAAAGTTGGTCAAGGATGTCCAAGTACAACAAGCGGTCATGAGCGACCGAGTATCAAAGGCAATCGACGATGCTCGAGTATGGCAAGTGGTCGTGAGTGACCGAGTATCAACGGCGGTCGACGACATCTAAGTACAACATGCGATCGGAGGCTATCGAGTATTAACTGCGGTAGGCGACGCCCAAGTACGGCAGGCGGTCGTAAACAACCGAGTATCAAATGTGGTCGAAGGCAATCAGACATGTGAGAGTGTAGCAGATGGTCGTAAGCGACCGAGTATCAATGACGGTCGACAACGTCCAAGCACAGCGGACGGTCATAAGCGACCGAGTATAGGTGGTGGTTGTAAGTGATTGAATATCATAGGCGGTTGACGACGTCCAAGCACAGCATGCGGTTGTAAGTGATCGAATATCATAGGCGATCGACGACGTCTAAGCATAGTGGACGATCATGAGCGACCAAATATCACAGGCGGTTGGCGACGTCCAAGCATAACGGGTGGTCATAAGCGACCAAGTATTATAGGCGGTCGGCAACGTTCAAGCACAGTGGACGATCATGAGCGACCAAATATCAAAGGTAGTCAGCAGTGTCCAAGGATAGCAGGCGGTCGTAAGGGACTGAATATCACAAGCGGTCGGCGACCTCCAAGCACAGAAGGCGGTTGATAACGTCCGAACACAGCGAGCAGTTGACGACGTCCAGGTACAACCAGCGGTCATAAGCTCCCTAGCACGGTAAGCAGTCGATGACGTCCAGGTACAGTCGGCAATCGTAAGTGACCAAGCACAGCAGCTGATCATAACCGACTGAGTATGGTGGGTGGTTGATAGCGTCAAAGGCAATCGACGACACATGAGTACAGCGGGCGGTCAATGATGACCAAGTACCATGGGTAGTTGATGGCACCTGAATGTAGCAAATAGTTGGTGACATCCAGGTAGTAATGATGTTGGAGTACTGTGGTGGTCGATGGCCCCAGGTGTTGAAAGCGGCCGTAGACGTTCAGGCACACTGTGTGGTCGACGACGTCCGAGTGTTGTGGGCAGTCGATGGCACCCGAGTATTGAATCCGTCTCAAACCAACAGCACGATTCTCTCTTTCGTCTGTAAGTGCAGGAACTCACATTCATTCACCTGGGAGCATTCCTCTCGTTGTGATTCATGTCCACCCATCCATCGTTGTTCCCCTCCCGCGCCAGCCTCCGGTCGTCGCCCCTTCCCTTGTCAGACCTCTCGCTAGTCCTCTTCGGTAGTGCGTTGTGGCAGCAGCTTGAAGAATGGCCTGCGTAATGGTCCTCATGCCCTTCTATATATGTTTAGGCCCCGCTCGTTTCAGCTTCAGACTTATTTTTTAGTATTCATAAATTTCGTCTTTTTCTGAACTTTTGGCTTTTTTAAGCTTTTTTGCCGGTTCTTTTTTCCGTATTCGTTTGCGTTGTCCGTGATGGACTAGCATATTTTTTTTTCTATTTTTAATTTTTATAAATTTAATTATGCCAGATAAGCCACCTTCAACTACAATGAAATTTCAACCGCTACAATACAATTTCAGCTATAAGTTACAGCTTTTCAGCCCAATCGAGCGAGGCGTATGTCTCCTCCTTTGCTCCTTTGTGAACATTAATTTTTTGGCTTGCATGGCAGATATGCCCAAGCAGGTTTCCTCACCCGCCGAATGGCTTATTTGGGCGAATGACAACGCGCAGTGCGCCACCGTCTATCTTTGATCCTACGACCTTTGTTTCACGGCACCACCGCCTAGTACATACGCCACCCTTTTTCCTCTTTATCACGCAAAAACTATGCTAATTCTCCCGTCTCAATTTTGTCCACAACGAAAGTTGGAAAGGTTGTGTTCCCATGATTAAACGTATGCGTTCATGCTCTCCAGCTAAATTAACATTGTCACAGACTACGGCAATACTAGTCAACAGTGCAGAAAGCCCGGATTTCTTATCTAACATGTACATGATACTACAAGTTTACCGGTGTTGCTAAATAAGGTTATATTTACAATAGATCAGAATCAACTCACACACTAGTTTTTTTTTACAACAGATCAGGATCAACTAACACACACTAGTTGCTCGTCAGACTACAAAAGGTGAGCAGTTCTCAAAACCATGGGTGCCATGTCGGATCCATCATGCACAAGTTCCTTGAAGATAATGCAGCTTCCACCAGATCTGTGACGCCCCTTTGGACCGACCGAGGCGGTTCCGTTGTGTTCTCTTCCTGCAATACCAAGACTAGAATGATCAGAGATGGCATAAATTTAAATGACTTCGGAATTATTGATCAGGCCAAAAATAGTAATAATGATTTATGTAAAAACTCATGCCCAAACGGTTCTGGTTGTTTGTAGCCAGTGATCTGGAAACATATGTCCAAAGGAGTGGAACCGAAAATTCAGTATTAGATGTATTGGAGAATTGTTATATCATGTGAAACTTTTGTAGATGATTTTATTAGAGGAATCATGTGAAACATTTATAACTTGATCAAACATTTCCGTATCCTATACACAGACAAGTGCAGTCAGCCTCACTCATTTACAGTGATGGCATCATCTGGTCATCATTGTAAAAGCTAGTGGCTGGCAAGGTCAATCTGTGCATATAAGAAACCAGCATAAAAAAATGTCACGCACAAATCAACGTAAAAGGAACAGCATACCTCGTCAGCAAGATAGTGTGGTGATATTGATTTGATACGATTGATGACATGTTCCACATTATTTACCACCTTGTGTTGAAAATCCAATGGGTTGATCATTCCAGCAGCAACTGGAACAGAAGGAATACCAAGTGGCCTTCTCCATGACCAAGACAACAGTTCATCACGGAAAAACATAGCCAAATGATGCCATATGTGCTGGCTTTGCTGAAAAATCATAAAGCAGCAATCTAATTATGTTGCAGAGGAAATTAGATAAATGCATCAATAAACCTTCATATCCGATAAGGAATATGCAAGCTCAACTGGTACCACAATAAAATAATCCGATAAAAAATTCCTATTCACTCTCTTAGCATATCATGCCAGAATTCACCCCTTCAGTGCTGTTCAAATGTACAAGCATGCTGGGTGGGAATACTCACTTTAGGTGAAACTACAGACTGGGCAGCAGAACACATGGCAGAAACGATGAGACCTTCAACACCAAAATTTGAGAAGAAAGCTTGCATGTTGCGTGTGAGCCGAAATGGAACTAGCTCGTTGAACTCAATCATTCCATTTGGATCATAAGCTACAAAGAAACAAATATGAGTAATCATAAACTTCCACATGCCTTATTTACAAAGATTGACAATCGTCAAGAATACCTGGATGGAAGTCAGTTTGGAAGATCTTCCCAGTATTTTTAGCAAATAGAATTTTGTTAGGAGCCCTGCCACCAATCTGCAACATGTATGACATGAAGCAGGACAGAGCCACTTGGATTGCAAACTGCTTCTTGAAAGTCCAGAGGTGGTTGCCAGTTGGCAGAATCTTGTGCATGTATTGGGAGAAGATATTATCATTAACAATATTTTTAGTAATTTCATTGTATGCTTGCAAACGTAGTTCCACCACTGCTTCAGGAGAGACCTGCCCTGAGATGGCTTGATTTAACTGCTCTTTGAAAATTGTAATAGGTGAATCAGCTTCCCTATTATGCCGTGCACAGTTAATTTCATACACCTCAAGGAAAGTGCTGTACATCAAATCATCCTCCACCATCCGAACCTGAATAAATAAAAATTGCTATGTCAAGAGGACAGGACACTATATCCTACCTTGGAAGATGAAAGTTCATGATAACAAATTATTATCAGGTAAAGAATAAGAGAAAAGGTACTTCACCTGCGACCAAACAGGAATAATTATTGGGGTATGGATAGCTAGATGGCGCCGCCTAGACTCCTTGTGCTTGTCAAACATTTTGTTTAGTACACGGAATAGCTGCAGCATTCTTTCATCACTCCGAGCATTCGGAGTCAGCGATGTCTGAACAATAAAATGGCGCTGTGAACCATCAGAACCAATAAGCGTCAGGCGTCGAAAGCTACTACCATGCCTCCGTACAATTGGTATGTCAGGTCCAACTCTGTCCAACTTGACAGTGTGGTCAGGCGCAACCTCCTGCAAAACAAATGCAAAATTTAGACAATAGAAAGAATAACCAGTGTAGTGACAAGTACAGACGAACTGGAGGAGTGGCATAACACTTTCCAAAGATTGTGGCACACCGTTCATTTGATGGCGCACCAATGGTGAGTGATATATTGAGTTTTTATACAGAATAAAAAGTGATTGTATGTACCAACCTGATCTGTGAAGTACTGCCCCGGGAGTTCTACATCAACAACATGATAATCCCTTAGTATTTTACTTTCTTCCTCTAGTTTTAGTACTGCAGGGAACCGATCCTCCACATTACTCTGAAGAACATTCTTCCAGTGCTTCAATCTCTCAGTAAGTTCGGCAAGGGTTGCCGGAAAAGTAGTAGCACTCTCTGGATCAAGGTCACGCTCGAAATCTTGCTTGTACTCCTTGACAAAATCAACATGCTTGTTAACAGCATCTTGCGAAAAGCAAGCTCTACATACACCAGAAAGTTCCTTCTTGAGAGATTGTGGAACCTCGCCTGTGGTTGCAGTTGGATACTTGTAGCAGCGATGAAGCAGTGCATTAACCACAGCAAGAAGTCTTTCCTCAGGGAGAGTAACAAATCTTGATCCAATTTCAGACAGTAAAACCTGAAACCAGCAATGAAATAACATTAGATTTTTCAAGCAGCATGTACAACATAAAATTTTCGAGCACTGGACAAACTTAGAAGTGCTTTCATGCTGAATCCCTCTACTTCTATAATCATAATAATCCATAAATAGTAGAACTTAAGAAGTAAATATCACAGGTTTCTGCCCCCTTTCAAAAGATAGCTTTGCTAAACAAATTTCCTCGTAAGTATGCAAACATTATTCTAAAACTAGTACAGAATGGCTTATTCTATACCAGCTTTATCCATAGTAATTGAAACCAGACCAGACCGGCGGTTTGACCGGAGAAAACTGGAACTGGAGCTTGGTCCGGTTGCTATTGGATCGGCCATGCAATCATACCGCATTACCGCCTTGAACCGGTAAACACCCAGTCAAACCCGGCGGTTTTGATAAAAACTGGAGGAAAACCCGGAGCACCAAACCGGGGTCAACCAAGTCAACGAGAATAATGGCTCGAAAATTGTGTGGTGGGCATGATTCGAACTCAAGACCTCTTGGTTGGAGCACTAGAGCCACGGTGCTAGACTGCTAACCAGCCCACCCTTGGATGGTGTTGCGTTAATAGGGACATATTACATATGTATACCTTTTGAACTGGCGGTCCAACCAGTAAACCGCCGGTTGGACCAGTGAACCAGTCCGGCTTCAATAGCTAAAGTTTTATCCACCCTCTCACACTTTAGAGATATGTACACCAATCAAAACCTCACATTTCAGAATGTAGCAAGACTGCAGCTGAATAGAATAAAAGATGGCGATTCTCATTACTACAGTTCCCAACAGCGATATAAATTATTGTGTTATTTCTTACCTCGAGTTCATTGGCTAGATTGGTATGCTTGCTCCTAAGAGCTTCCATTATGTCCTTTGCAGCATCAAATGCACTTGCTGCAGAAGTTACCCAACCAAGTCCATTATTGCGTCTTAGTGCAATTTGCGAACCCTCTGCACCTGTTGAACTCTGTTGGCTTTGATCATGGCCAGCACTTGTACCACCTTCAACAATAGACCTGTCTGATTCTTGTCTTTGGATGTTACCCCCCTCATGAGAACCTGTAGCACCACCTGATTGAGCAGCTTGATGAACCTGGCTGTCAGAAGTCAAGTTACCACCAACATGATTTGATGCCCTTGCATTCCCTTCAGATAAGTTACTGGCAGCATTGTTTGCCAACATAGCTTGCTGCATACGCTGCTGAGCCAACATGTTTCTTCCCATTTCAGTTTTAGTAGCAACATCACGCCGCTCCATCAAGTACGTACGAAGCCAATAATACAAGGCCTGCAACAACAACTTTCAGATATGTACATCCAGGGACAAGAATACGAATTTTCTACTTCAAGGAATTCAAATGACAAAACAATATGGCTTTTACCTGTGGATAAACTTGAGCAATCTTTAGCAAAACCAATTTGCAGTGCTGAGCTTCACTTCTCTGTAATGATAGCAACAATTGAGGTATCCATGAAAGCCACACCCAATGGGGTAGCTGCTCGAGATATTTATCTAAAGCCCTTCCAACAGGTTCATTTTGCGTATCAAAGCTGAGAAGGTAGAGAATACGAGCTAGATGACTCGTTGAGTTTGAAACCCCATATTTTACGCCTTGGAAAAAACAACTTGCAGCATAATCAAGCCAAACCTCTTCATTTGTTTCTTTGAAAATCTGCAAAAAGCACAACAACCGTACTTAATCAATAAACCTGGAAACTGAAGGGATATTATTAACAACATAGAGGATCATAGCCATACCATATCACAGTAATTTCCCCAGCTAATCCACCCTTTTGGCAAATGCTTAAAAAGGGTTATTGCATTTGAATAAGCTTGGTTAGCATTCTCACATTCATTCATTTTTAGCAGGAAGTCACCTCTGAGACGAAATATTTCTGCTTTGTTCTTCACAGGGAAAAATTCCAAATTTGTATTATTGAGTAAGTTGAGACCACTGACTAGTTCGCCTTTCATCTCTAAGTATGCCTTAGCTTGTTCACATATCTTCACAAATGCTTCCTGAAACCAGATCAGAATGCAAAACTAGTAAAACAAGAAGATACTGAATGGACACTATGAAGTAATATAAATTGCTCATGGTAGAGACAGTCACCTGGACTTCCATAGTAGCATGGCCATACATCTTATCAAGTATAGTTACACAAACATCAGGAAGACCTTGCTTGCGAGCTATGTGAGCAAGCTTGTTCACATTCCAAGCCTTGTCTCGGTAACCAAGATGATGAAGTTGAGGGTTTGTTTGGCCAAAATCCTTGAATGCATCTATTACTGAATTGTACATTTCATTCCTCCATTGGAGCAGGTCATACCAAACAGTCATATTATCCCATTCATTAGGAGTCCGAAGTCTCCACGTTTCAAGAATATCCTTGAGGTCAGCAAATGAATTGTGGTTATTGGAATTGGCACCAGAGTTCCCTGAAGCTGATTTGTTCCCATTTGCAATGTCAAGCAGTATTTTAGAGGATTCTTTCACTTCAACCAACTGCTGAAACTGCTGCAGCAGAGGCATTCGGGACTGCACAGACATTTCAGGTAACTGCCACCACTGTTCTAGTGCAAGTTCAACACCTTTGCTCACAAGGTTCTCAGCCTCTCCAATACCATTAGTACCTTTGTCATGAAGAGTGAAAAATGCTTGAATCAGGCGTAACTTCAGTGTCTCTTCTACCTGAGCTTTGGGAATTACATTCTCCTTCATATATGCCCAGTCAGGCACCTTCCAAAGGCAGTCTAAAAGAATCTCATAATTCTCTACACCTTTTCCAAAATCAGCCAATACTTCCCACTGACCTAATTGAGTCGCGCAAGACAACCACTGTTCTTCCCAAAGACACATTTCAGCCTTTGGGACGGTGTTATTGTATGTGCCCTGAGTTGCTTTGATCATTGCCTGGTAAAAGAGATTTTGTGCCTGCTGCCAGTAACCATGCTGGACAAATGACAGCCCAGCTCTAGTTTCTGCAGTGATTGATCTTCTCTTCCATAATCCACACCTCATGTCATCTTCATTAAGAAGCCTGTATAACTCAGCCAATGACTCTGAGCATTTAGCCTCATTCATAAGCATCATATGACTCTCTAGTAAGGCAAGCGAAGTATGCCACGCATTGCAAGTTTTCCCAATGTATTTGATAAGCTCGCTAGGCATGCGTGGTTGAGGGTGGCTCAAATGAAGACCTTCAAGAAGTGCTTGGGCTACATTAGGCCTGCATCCCTTCTGCCTCTTATGGTAGTCTTTTGATAAAAGTGCAATTATTGGCTTAGCTAGCGCAACTTGTTCCTCTTTGTGTAAGGTGACCCAAACAATTGGGAAGACAAGAACCCACAAATGATATGCAACATTGGGATCAGCAAATGCAAGTTCCCTTAACGGAGCCATGACATCTGCCACCTACATAATTGAGAGAAACAAAGAATTTAGTTCTACATGTGTTACATTCAGGTCAAAGATTTCATACCAGCAGGATTGGCAAAAAGGAAACCTATGAACAAAACTGTAATAATATATCCACATGTAACAGCAAAAAAAAAGTAAAATAAACATATGGCATAATGCAGATAGTCCTGGCAGCAACGTAAGTTTGAGTGCAGGTATTTACCGTAAGCTTGCTTGCTTCATTCAAAAACTGAGCAAGCCTCATCGTAAGAGAATCGAATGACAGAGAAGTGCCATCAAAGCTTTCCTGAGCATCAGGAAGCTGTTGTGGCATGATAATGCGATCTGAAACTGGCCCCGCTATCATAAGTGCGGGCACTCGAGCAGAATTTGCGGCAAGTGTAATTGGCTCATTTTCAACTAATATAGCCAAAATGAGATCCAGTCCTTGCTTCAACCAGAAAACATCACTCACTGCTTCCCAGTCCTGTGTCTGTATTATAAACTGCAGTCTAGCAAATAATGTTTTCCCCACGTAGTCATGGTAAAGCTTGAAGAATCGCTTCTCATTTCTGGATCTTTAGCTCTAAGTCCAAGCATGTATTGTCTCTCAACCTTATGAAAATACTCTTGCCTCAAAGCCAATGGATATCTGCAGGAACAGAAAAATTACAAAGAGAGCAAAATACTATTAAGAGCTTGTTCTATAGAGATGTACTTACTTGGTTGAATCTCCACAAAGTGAATAAAGAAGTTGCAAATATTTCGCATCCCATTCTTCTTGTGCAGAGGGGAAGCTTTTTCTGTCAACTAATGATAACTTCTGAAGATAAGTTATTATATCCTTTGAGTTAAGCGAACTAACGGAGCCAGCAGTTGAAGCAAGTCTGTAGTCGTTCTCAATCCAAGCTTTTATCATGTCTAGTATGCATAGAATAACACTTGGATCAGTGCCCTTCTCTGAAAGAAGCACTTGAAGTATTTGGCCCATAGATCGTCTGTACTCAGAAGAGGCCATCACCCTCTCACTTATGAGTGTTAAGACAGTCTTCATGTTAGATATGACATTAGAATCTACAGTAGGACGCGGGCTAACTGATGAATCTAGTTCAGGCCTCTGTCCCTGAAAATATTGTAGTGTCAATGCCGAGGCAATAGACCATGCCAAGAGATTTATGCAAGGAGTTGGAAATCCGATCACATAGTTAAACACTAATAAAACAGGATATCCTAGATGTGGTCATTAAAGGGGCAAATTTAATGAAGAAAATAGTAAATAATTGGGGAAAACTTCCAAAGGGGCTCAGAGGAAACTGAGAGTGACTACCAAATTAATATTCATTAGCAGAGTGACTATTAGTCAATTATGTCAGCACATGTACACAATGCGACAAATTTTGTCGGACAACAAAGTTGATGTCAACTGTTTCACCCTAGATGAGTGTCTTACTGTCACTGTTATTTCTTTTCACCAATTAAAATTAATCAATGATACAGAGGTTTGCTAAAGCCATAAACAAAGAGATAATAATAAGTGGCATATACAAGATCAAAAACATAGATTGTTTGCAGCTAAATATGTCGACTTGTTAATGCATCAACATAAGTTAAAGAACATAACAAATATTATGTCAACATACTTGTCGGACATGGCTGCCAGTAGAAGATCCCATGTCACGTGCAAGACGTTGCAGGACTCGAAGAAGCAAACCAATGAATGGATCAATGAAATTCTTCTGTACTTCTGCAAGTGCGTTGAGGACAAACAGTGCAAAGCTTATGATAGAGTTAGCATTGCTTAGTTCAAGTGATATCTGTGGAGTTGTTACAGCAGCAAGATGCTTCTGAATGAGATCTTGAACTCTTTGATACAATAATTTTATATCTTGCGGTGTTGTAGCTGCTTCAAGAGGAAAAGCACTGAATACCATCTTTAGCAAGGAACAAAGAGACTTTCCCGCATCCAGCATTTTGTTGTTGAAGCAAGGTTCCAGTATCTAAACCAAAGAAGTCCCAAAACATATCAAATGTAAGAAATATCTCTTGACCCCATCAAAACACAAATCTAGCAAAGAACTTATTAAGAGAAACAGGGGAATTCTGAAGTGACTTACTTGAGAAATATGGTTGATGTTATTCCGGATGAAGAGACGGGGTTGTTTCTCCAAGACTTTGTTCATAACATCAAGACCCTGTGCAAGGGCTGTTGCAGGGTCCTTGGACTGAGAGGGTGTCAGATTCCCAAGCAATTTCTCAAGATAATTGAATTTAACTTTGGCATTTGGCCAGACTTCCAGAGCTTGAGTCAGTAGATCAAGAGCTTGCTTGTACATTGAACTAGTTTCCTTATCCTTAGGTTCAATCACCAGTGACACCTGTTCTCCAAATCAACAAATTCATACGAGTATCCGCCACCATAAAGTAAAAAAAGAAATGTAATTTTCATGCATATGTTATTCGCTGTGGACATGCCAATTGTTGAAGAGTATAAGTAGTAGCTCCACATTAATATCATATGACCAAGATTCACAGGAAATAAATGAACCAGCTAATACAAGCACCTTATTGTTCCACCAATGCAATCAAATGTGACAATTTGCTTTGTTTCTTTTAAGGGAAAAGGCACAAGTTGTCTAGTGAGTTGTGACCTATGCCTCAAAAGCAAGTAAACTGCATCAGAACATGAGATGTATACTTAAAAAGCACTAAGCATCAGAATATAAGGCATCAAAAATTTAGCAATAACCTTATCATTATAACACAGGTAATCTACTGATGCAGTTGAATGTGCAATTTAAAGCATAAAAAGTAAAAAGAGGATAATCACCCTTATAAGGAAAGTAATAATCATCTCCTCCATTGCAGCATTAGGTTTATATTCCTCGTCTGTTTGCCCAGAAGATCCTGGTGTCTCAATATTAGGTATAGATGCCCCACCAGGTGACATCACACAGAGAGGTTGTAAGCCTTGTTCAACTTTCACCCTCTTACTCAAATCGTCAGCAAACGTGGGAACATCTGACGAGCGTTTTGGATCACCACCAATAACAGTAGGACTAAGCATATCACCAATCTGATTCTGGCTTTCACTTTCCTGCACAACTTTCATCTCACTCTGTCTCTGTCTTTCCCATGCCACTACCAATCCGGCAAGTTCAATTGCAAGCCGTCTGTTTTCTGTGGTTGTGTTGTATGGTAATCCAAGTCGACTAAGAGAGTTGACCATCTGAGGAACAAAATGGGCTCTGCAGCTATAAAAAAGGTCTGCATGGCGAACAATAAGCTGGAATATGTGAATCATGTTAGGAATTGAATGGCCTTCCTCCACAAGGATTTTCTTGGTGTATCTGATCCATATTGGCATGCGGGTATCCCCAGGAGGGAGTCTTCTAGGAAGGGCAGGCATGAGGATATCAAGAGCTTGCTTCACCAGCAACTTATTTTCTGGTTGGCATGTCCGTAATAGAGCAATAAAAACCTGGCCAAAAGAAAAGATCAGGTTGGCTAGCTGGATATAATATTACTACAGGAGAAATTTATGTTGAACTACCTGTAGAATTATCTTCTCAGGAGCTTGATAGGCCTCTAAGAAATGACAAACATTTACAAAAGCCCACTGCTTGCTGGAATTATCTTCACGCTTGAGATGGTTCCAGCCAAACTTTATGAGTTCCTTTCGATGGTGAACAAGATCATTCTGTAGATACTTCAGAAGTAATGTGGCAAGCTGAAGGAGTTCTATTCTTAAAGGTTCGTCATATTCAGCACTGACCTAGAGAAATGAAAAAAAAAAGCTTTCATTCTCCACATGGGAGGAGCAACAAAAAATAAACTTGGTAGGTGTTAAGGTAGAGTGGTTCGCTATAGTTCACCTCTTCCGGAGGATCAAGAAGCTTGTCGACAATAGTTTTAATTATAGAAGGATCAACAACTTCCCAACTTTGGCTATTTTGGAAGGAATGAGCTAGCATTGGAAGGATAAGTATCTGCATAGCAATGACTAAATGATCTTGCCCATATTGTTTTGATTGGAATATGTTCAGAAAGTGGTTCAGAATAGTTTTCTTCAAATTTGGAGCATATCCTTCAGCAACCTGAATGAAACATTTACAGGTTATAAGAAAAAGAAAGGACTCAAGAAATACATAAAAATAACATTCATGAATTAGAACCCAGAAATGGTGTTACCTCTATGACATAAAATTCCTTAAGAAAGCTATAATCTATGCGGCTACGGTACAAGAATATCGATAGCATATCAAAGAGCGCACCAACTTCAGTACGATCATGCCTTAGATAATTTAGGAAGCATTTTATGAGTCGCTTGCTTTCCATCACCTGTTCAGAAAAGCAAGATTATTAAACTCAAAAGATGTAGATAGTGGTAGACAAGTACAATGTGGAAGATATACAAGTATGCTCAGTATTCAAAGCAATTCAAAACTTTCATGACAGCAATTTAATGAATTATAAGTAGTAAAGGACATATATCAGATGCGCATCTTGTTGACAGAATCTCAAATATTGAACTTCAATTCACAGGAATCATGTGCATAGTATGCATACAAGCGAATAAGTGCCCAGTGCCAGACAGTATTTAGCTAATGAAGACACCAGTACATTCCATATGATAGCACAACAAGTTGCTTAGGATTGTCAATCTGCTGCATTGGTGATGCGCTAAAGTAGCATTTAAGAAGGATAACAGTATAACAGAGAATAGCATCTGCCAAGAAAAATTTAGAGTGTGCAACTTGTCCAACAATTTTTTTTTCTTGTGCCATGAATTGAACATGGTACCGAAAGCATAAGAAAAGGCAAAGATCGACCAAGACTGACGTGAGAGGAAACAATTAAAAGAGACTTGAGGGATTAGAATGTACCCAAAGAGTTGGCATTAGATAGGAGCGCATGGAAGTTAGCGATCCATGTACCGGAATCATAACACAAGAAGATGATTTAGAGGTGGTGTTTTAGGCTCGCGGTTCAGATAATGATGTAGGGTTTAGGGTTTTAGCATTGTAGATTTTATTACAAGGCTCATGAGGAGGTCTCATTCCTAGCCACCACAATTTGTTTAGGACAAAAGACTTTATTGTTGTTGTTGTCATATGAATTGAACATGATAATTAAGTAGTACAAAAGGAGAGGCCAAACACTAAAGCAACTAATATTTGGAAACAAAAAAATACAGGAATCAAGCGCTCAAAAAAAATACAGGAATCAAGAAGAATGTTCAGCTCGACAGCTCACGACACAAGATATTAAAGAGCAGCAGATACAAAATAAAAGATAATGCACAAAACAGAAAATTAGAAAAGGTTCAAATGAGAAAGACAACTGAAACATTGATTTCAAAATAGATATGGCGCAAACCAAAAATATCAGAGATTTTACACAAGCAATGAACAATGGCATCCAAGGAGTAAATGGAAAATGAAACAAATGTAGGAATTCCAATGGCTACCTGGGGTAAACTCAATTCCTGCTCATTCTGCAGGCGAGCAATTCTTGCTAGTGATTTCCAAGCGAGCAACAAAGTGTCGAAGACAACCCGGTTGTTACGGAGCCACTCAGGCATCAATTTCACAAGGGTTGAGATAAGTTCTAACCCATTAAAATAATTATCAGAACCAGCAACCATGTTTGATGAAGATTGGACATTAAAACTCTCATTTATGGCCCCAGTAAGGCCTTCATCCTTCACCGAGGAAGATAGTTGATTAACAGGTCCCGAGGAAGATAGTTGAGTAGCAGCTGCTTCAGTTGGAGGATAAAACTGTGAAAAGGCACTAGCAAGTATTTTTTGAGGTGACTTTGCAAGTTCATCCCTTAATTCCCCAGCATCAGAGCAGATAATGTACATAAACCTGAATTTTCAAAAAGGGAGAATAATCAATTCTTGGGCATGCTAAATCCGGTGTGACCCCTATGCCAATCCAAGGAGTCAGAGGCTATACACATATTTATTTAAAATACAACTTGAGAACCAGAATAGAAAGTTGGTGTGCTGCTATGGTGTGCAAGCAAAAGAATGAAAATGAGTACAGACTACAGAGCATAACAGCAATCAAATGGACAATTTACTCCTATGCAAAAGCCGTTTAAATGTTATTTACCAATTAGCTTCATTAAAACGGAGATGGTTGATCTGAGATATATACAGAAGGTGAGTACAGATCCAGAAATAAGTCTGATAGAAGCGAAAAGGAACAGCAAGAAGGTACATATTAAAAGTATATATATGTCGAAAGGTATCCAGTATAACCCAAAAAATCTCTTCTGAATTCTTTTTTTTTCTCGAACGCGCAGGAGAACTGCACATCTTTATATAATATAGAGAGAAGAAAAAAAAAACAGCCCAAACAAACAAACAACACCACCCTTAACCCAAGAGGAAGTCAAGGGATTATACCAACCACCCCTTAACCCAACAGAAAGTCAAGGGCAGGATGCCACAAAACGCCTAAAACTAATTTAGGCCGACCAACTCTTGTAGCTTTTGTGCTCCAGCTAGACTCCAGATCCTAAGTGAAGCTTTTGAAGCTTCCCATTGTTTCACAAAAAGTTTGCTTTGCTTACAGTTAAATATGAATAGAAAAATAACAGGAATATTCATGCACCATTAAGAAACACTTCTTTTGGTAAAGAGTCTACCTTCTGAAGTACTTTGGATGGCTTAATCGAACAAGAAAATAGTCTACAGCCTCCACAGCATAGCGGTTCAAAAACTTTGCAAGTGGAGCACGGTAAGGGCTGTTGATTTCACTATAAAACTGATCTTCAGGAAGTGCCCTTTCCAAATCTATTACCAAGGTGACAAGGTCATCCAAGAACTTGCTCGCTGCCGGGGGAAGGAGGTGAAAAGCTCAATCATAGCTGCCCAAGCAAAGGAAAAGCAAAATCGTTCATGTATTGATCTCAAATCGTTCTAATTCACAAGTCTAGTGAAGTCCTATAACCATAATTGAATTATACAATGCATTTTCTAAATATGGAGTAGTGTGCATTTCTATTGACACTTGATGTCCTATTTTGCAAACAAAATATATACATGATGGAGGCAGATAAGAAAATGCCGCAAAAATATGTCACACCTGCAGCTATTTTCGGCTCATCTCCAGCTTTCCAAGATTTTTGACTCTGGGCAAGCTTTTCTGGCTCCAGCCATTTTTTCAGGTGATCCAATAGCTTAGCACCCAAAGTGACATTAAACCAGTTAGACAGTAATTCAAGCAGACGAGCCAATCCTTGCAGCAACGGCATCGTAAGACTCCTTGTGTGTGCTAAGTTAACTAAGATGGGCCTTAAGCTGCTCTGTAGAAGATCCTTTGGCATCCTTTGCTGTTGAACAACCTATAAAATGCAATTATCAGTGAGAACTGAGAACATACTACATGCAACAATTTTGAATTTGGACTAGTGATAGTAAAGTAAAAGAAACTGGCAAACAAGATAATAAACATGTTCTGAATTTCCAAGTCAATATAAGAAAGCATAAGTGCAGCTAAACACCACCTGACGAAGTCCCTCCTTGGCAACATTGACAATCTCTGTCGTCCTGCATGTTAGAGACTTGAAAAACATTGAGATAACCTTTGCTCGCAAGTCACTGTGATTTGGAGCTTTGAGATCTCCCCATGCCATCGCAGTACAGAGCAGCTCAATGCATGCAGTTCTTAGTTTGTTCCATGTCATAACTATTTTTGCATTCATCATCTTGGTGACCCAAACTGTTTCATCAGCCTCAGCAATGTGCAGTGCTTCTTGCAAAAAATTGACGAGCTCAGGAGACAACTTCAGAAGAGGTGGTCTCAGTGCTAGACAGAAGTTCAAAGCTGTAACAGTACCAACCTGTGACAAAAAAATACATCAATTCATAGCATAAACGTTAAGTTTGAATTACTCAGAAATCTATTGTACCTGTTGCTCAATGTTCTTCGAACGCAGAGGTCGTGAAATCAGAGGCTGAAGCAATGGTAGATATAGAGGCTCAAGCAATTCGGAGACTTCACTGCCAGTCCTACTTGCAAGCAGTGATAAGCATGCCTGCACATTCTTTCTCACAACAATTGAAGCATTTGGGTTAAACAGCTCCAGAGCAAGAAACTCGACAACTCCCTGAAAACTTTGTCGTCGAGGTTCACTGTTTGCTTCATCCGCATTGTTTACTACCCGTAGAACTTGTGTTAGGACATGGTTTGTCTCCTCCTGCTCTTTGTTAGCATGCATTGGAAGCCTCTTAAGAACGCATATAAGACCACGTACAATTCTGACCTGAAAGATGCATAGGGTTTCCACAGACACTTTACCAACCAACGCTCCAAGGCCCATTACACCACCCATCTGAGCTTGCCACGTGCTACCGTAACAACAATGCAATAAGCGAGGCAATAATTCCTCAAATACAGCAACCCGCACACTTGGGGGAGGAGAATATACTGGATTTAAAGATGGACTAGAAACTAGCATAGGGGTACTAGGACCTCCCCTTAGCATACCAGTGTGCTTCATACGTGCAAGAAAGATTAGTGTCTCAGCAAAAGTATTCAAAGCAGACAGGGCAGTTTTTGCATGTTGACAGTTTTCACTGGATAGCACTTCAACCAATGCATCCAGAAATATTAAAGGATCCAACTCACGGAGATTGGATGAAGTGTTGCTTCTTGATCTAGATCCCATGGTGATGCTAGATGAGAGAGATGAACCAATAGGCTGCACAAATCCTGATTGACTGGAGGATGAAGAATCGACATGGAAAAGCGTAGCAAAATGCCGACATATATCGACAACAAAGTCATCTTTCTCATCTTGAAGACTGGTGTCAGCATTAGCTACAATGATAGCTACAAGTAGAACCTTGAAAACAGATCTTTCTGCCAATAGTTGCGTCTTTGTCTTGACCCCTAAATCTCCCTATAAAACAAATAAAAAATTAAAGCATCAATAAGAGACATTCTAGTTACCCCAAGCATAAAATGGCTAGAGTACGAAGGACAGAAAGAAACTATGGCTCCAAGTCCAAAATCAATAAAAACAAATCTATGAAATCATTTTGATTTGATTAAGATCAGTAGAATTTAAGATGTAAGACACAACAGTTGTAAAACAATAAAACATCCAAAGGGAGTTACATATTGATATTCAAAAAAAGGAAGTTCACAACAATCACTTATCTACACTCTACACTGTTTATGGAGTAATAAGGGGGAGTTTAGCATTGCTGCAGTGGTAACACCTGATTCGCCACCTAGATGCAGTTAGTTACAATCAGACATCCAGAGATTGCATCAAATCTAAGAATCACCTGTCCCTACTTAGTAACAATACAGGGGTCCTTTTCTAACAGTAAAGGAGACAACAAAACAGCATCAAGGCCACTATAATCCAAAGATTGAACATGGCTCCACTTCTACGTTAGTTTAGTAAAAAAAATCAATTGAATATAATAATCAACCATAATTTGCCATGTTGGCTTTAGTTTACCAAAGAATATAACATGGCATAGAAAATTGAAGTCATGAACTAATTTTACGAGCTTGCAATCATCTGCATGGTAACATATCAATGATACAGTAAGCTGCTGTGTGAATCTGGTAGCTTCGATTGAACACTATGTCAAAATAAACCTGAATACCAATTTCAGTAACAAAAAATAACTATGGGAAAATGTAAGATCAAGGATGTAAAATGTCATAAGATAATAGAGGCCTGATTAAACCACATAAGTATATTAAGTATTAACAATGTTAATGCTCAACAGTGTACATTCCTACCAACCTTCATATCCAAGCATCATTGCGACGCCTTGAGGGATCCAATGAAGAAATTAGCAGTGTCCCTAGAACTCCAGGACTCACACCTCAGCAGGTACATTTTCCTCAGATTTAACAAAGAATCCAAGCATACTGAATAAACTGAAGAGCCTGTTTCCTGTAGAAAACTTCCATTCCACTACCTTGCATAACTGCACCAACAGCAAAATGAATGCATCTGTCCAGAGGAACTAAAAATGGTGTTCCAGGCTCAAAGTGAGAACTAAACGAAGTCCATGTTCGGATTTTCCTTGCATTCAAGTGCGAGGGCTCCTTCAGAAATCGCCTGTTTCACCCCTAGCTTACCTAAAAGCTCCAAGGACTTTGTACCCCATGTGTAGGGAGGGGGCCTCAAATGAGACCATAAAGCAAGAATGACCTCAGACATTAAATTGGCCATGCTAGGTTCCAAAAAATCAGGGTTGAGACTATCAATCCAAAATTCTAGTGTACGAAGTGCTAAGCTCACAAGGTCATCACTCCCTTTCAGAGCAAGAACAAGAGGTTTCATCAAACGAGGAATGTGAGGTAGCAAAGAACTCAAACGGGCAGGTAATATCAGGCAAAGCTCCAAAATCAAGTCCCGCATATCTTCACTGGTTGGTCCATCAAGCATGGAGAGCAACATATTGAGGCAAGGTTGTAGAGATGGTATAAGATCACGCATCAATGAATCAAATTTAGCACTGTTCAACGCACGGAACATGCTATGGAGGAGGTGCATGTAACCAAGAGGTTTCTCAACTTCTGTGGCACTCTTCATGCACACTTCCATTATTACTGGGACATGTGGCTGAAGAGTGCGTTCACAGCTTTCTGGAGCCTTTGCTGCAGCAATAAACAGGAAGCGGAAGAGTTGCAAGACAAGCTTTGCTGCAGGTGAATCTGGCTGCTTCAGAGCATCAAGCTTCGAGCTAACAAGGAAATTAATCAATACATCTGTGAAGGGCCGGAGAACCTTGGGAGCTTGCAGAAGGGTGGAAAATATGTGTAAAAGCTGGTTGTTGGTTATCATGCACTCAAAGAGGTCTGGCATGCAAAAGGAAAACATGTCCATTACATCTCGAGCTTCCATTATAGCTAACATTTGTGAAAAACATTGCAGAATGTCCCTCTCCTCATCTTTTTCCTTGAAAAGAGCCAAACAGTGAACTCCAGATTTTAGAACACCCGAAGTCTTCCTCACCTAGAAAAGATTTCAAAATTGGTTAGCAACAGTACAATCAAACCAAGAGGAAGAACGGTTCAGAGTGATGGACCTCATCCTCCCGCAGCCCCCTGAAGGGTTGAACTGATAAATTAGAAGATTGTTGATTTTGTTGCTGCACAACACATAATAGGATTGTAAGAGCTAAAGGATCACAGCCCAAGGATAATAAGTTAATAACAAACGGCCAAAGTTCCTATACAGATATTTGGAATATCCATAATACCTGTGGGCGTGGCCAATGAGCATGGGTTATGCTCCAGATTATTGTCTTCATTCCTGGTGTGTGTTTAATATGAAACAATAATTCACAGAACCACTAAATGTAAGTAAACACTTCGAATGGTGCAAATACTTTATAACAAATAATGCATACCCATTACGAGTGTCTTTATCAGACTTTTGTAATCATTAATCTCCTTTGTATACTCCAAGGGTGGTTGTAAATTCAGCACAGTCTGCAAAAATTTGTCAAATGGTCAAACAATCCATCACTAAAAACAAAACAGCAGTTTGTATCAGATTTCACCATATGTCCCTAATTTTGTCCCACGATCTTCTGTTTATAATGGGATGCAACTTATATTTTGTTAACATATCAAAGCTTAGAACAACGTGGCTACCTGCATAAGACGGAGAAATTGCTATGGTTTGTGCAGTGAGGACAGAGGCTAGAAATTTTTAAAACTCAGCACTTGCCATGAGCCCATGAACCATCTTGGAATGCATAAATCAGCACTTGGAGGGGTTTATTATTTTCCAGATATGAACTTTTCAAGATCTAGTTTATCATCTAGACAACCAGCTCCTTACTGATGTCACGAATAAAGAAATTAGATGAAAAGAAAAAAGTTTTCAGAACATTTTATTAAAGGGAAACTTTCGGAACAGAAAATAAGTGAAGCACAGATGAGGATGCTACGGTAGATCTGTGACCACACAGGGCAGGATTAAATCCACAATGATGATATACGTGATAGGGTGGGGGTAGCACCAATTGAAGAGAAGCTTATCCGACATCGCTTGAGATGGTTTGGACATCTCCAACGGAGACCTACTAAGGAACCGGTATGTAGTAGAATTTTAAAACGTATTGCAAACGTAAGAAGAGGCAAAGATCAATCAAGACTGACGTGGGAGGAAACAATTAAAAGAGACTTCAAGGATTGGAATGTACCTAAAGGATTAGCTTTAGATAAGAGCATATGAAAGTTAGCGATCCACGTACCGGAACCATAAGAAGATTTAGAGGCGATGTTTTAGGCTCTTAGCTCAGATGGCAGGATGTACGGCTTAATTAACATTGTAGGTTTTATTTAAAGGTTCTCGTCTCTTTAACATCGAGAAAGTTCCATTTCTGGTCTACCATAACTTGTTTGGGACAAAAGGCTTTGTTGCTGTTGTTGAAACTTTCATTCATAGCACCGAGAAGTGTGACATTAAAAAAGTAAGGTGGCCTGACATATTATTCAGTGTCACAATCAGTGGTATTTTTTCATGTTGCAAGCTTTACAGTGCTGTAAATAAAATTTCCTTTATCAAAGAGCTGATCATTCATACTGTAGAGATTGGACCAAGAGATGAACTCTTGTGCACATCACACATTTCATCATTCTGAAACTGGTACTTCTCTATGGCAATTTTACCACATCACACAGTTTACCCATAAGGATGTCCCCTCATAGGGAAGCTGTCATAGGCGTGGGCCTTGGGCCTAGTCGGCTCATTATTGGGAATTAGAGATTGGTTTTTATTTGAGTTAGAGATTAGTTTCCTTGTGTTAGAGATATAGTTAAAGATATGATATTAGTTTCTATATTTGTTAGAGATATAATTCAGATTAGATTCTATCTGTTAGGGGGAGCCATCTATATAAGAGGGCTTCCGCATGCTATTGTAATCAATCAGAGAAATATCAAAGTCTTCCTCGTCTAAATCTCTCTCTCTCTTTCTACGCCGACGCCATCCAGCAATCTTCTTGGTGGTGTTTACCCCGGTTCATGACAACTTGGTATCAGAACAGTCGATCCCGTTCCATGACTTCCGCTACCATGGTTTCTGTGATTAGTCCTACTGCCGAGTCGTTGACCATAATAAAAGCTAACGCTAATGAGATGGCCAGCATCGACAAAAAGATGGCGGACATCTTCCTCAACATGCATGCCATCCTTAAGGGGATGGAGAATCGGAGGAAGGTGCAACAAGAGACAAAGAGCCAAGCTCATCATCCAACACCAGATCCCCAACAGCAACAAGAACAAGAACCTCACAACAATGACCTAGGATCGGGGCTACACTGCATGACGCCGGGAAATCGGCGCCCGCAGCGTCTTTCCCTCCCTGCCTCTGTCATCTGCGGCGCGCCTCGCGCCACCGAGGAAGCTCGCCGCTGCCGCCGCTGCCGCGCCTGCCGGCGCGGCCGCGCCGCCTCGCCAGCTGCCGCCGCCACCGCCGTCCCGCAGTCTTCTCTATCGGCCCGCTGCCTCGCCCGGCTTTCACGTGGCGCGCGCCATGGCTGAGTTCTTGGTCGCCCCGCCGCCGCTTCCGCGACGTTTCCGCCTTGTTCGCTTGATCCGGCGTTTACGCCGCCGTCGCCGGATCCATCGCCGCCGCCTCGCCGCGGCCGCCATCCGCCGCCGGATCCACGCAGTCGCCGCGACGCCGCCGCCGCCGTGTCGCAGCTGCCGCCGCCGGCTCGCCTCGCTGAGCCGTCGCAGCAGCCGCTCGCCCGCCGTTGCTCGCCGCCGCCGCTTCCACCGATCGCACGTTGATCGCCGCTCCGCAGTTGCCGCTCCGCCGGCCGCCGCTACGCTGGCCGCCAACGCCACTGGGGAATCTCCGCCTCCACCGCCTCTGCTTCCGGCGTGAACCCGTGTTTTCACTGCGCCGAGTTATTAGTAGGAACGAGGAGTCGGTGCAAAACAGCCTCAAAAAAATCAAAATAAAAAAACTTATTTTGCAAGCATCGTTTAGCCTTGTTCCGCTTGGGTCTGGCCGGCCGTCTCCACCCGCTGCAGGACCCCGTCACCGTTCGTCTTCCACACCGGCGTCGGAGGTCTTCCATTGGCACCCATGACCGCCGCCTAGCAGCTCGAGGACGAGCTGCATGTCCGGGAGGAGTGTAATGTCATAGGTGTGGACCTTGGGCCTAGTCGGTTCATTATTAGGAATTAAAGATTGGTTTCTATTTAAGTTAGAGATTAGTTTCCTTGTGTTAGAGATATGGTATTAGTTTCTATATTTGTTAGAGATATAATTGAGATTAGATTCTATCTGTTAGGGGGAGCCATCTATATAAGAGGGCTACCGCATGCTATTGTAATTAATCAGAGAAATATCAAAGTCTTCCTCGTCTAAATCTATCTCTCTCTTTCTACGCCGACGCCATCCGGCTATCTTCTTAGTGCTATTTACCCCGGTTCATGACAGAAGCAAAATGGGAAAATTAGCAATGATGCCTGACGAATCTTGAATACTCGTGAAAGATTATGTGCTCAGTCTCAGGTATGAAAATTTAGCTTTAGCTCACATCTTATGCATGACTCTTTTATTCATAATAAGTAGTTCACTAAATGTGTGAAGTGCAACGCCCGCAAATAAATTGACTAATAAATGCCTTTTTGTTTGACAAATTTGAGTTAGACAACTCTGCAGTTAAACTCAATTCAATCAAGATCAAGCGTCATCTTGTGTATAGCCTCGAGAAAGGAAGGCATACAAACTTTTTTTATCAGCGATGTTGAACACAGAATTTTATACATAACCCAACAAAAACTCTCATAAGACATACCTGTAATGGGACTTCAAGCTTCATTCTCAAATTTGGGTGTTCTTTCCCTTCCTCACCTTCAAGCAACTAGAGAACGAGAGAGTAAGCTGGCCATATAGGGCAACAAATGAACAAAATGGAAAGGAGGTAACATTGTTCTTTCTGTTTAAAACATTTACGTAACAAACAGAGTAATTGGGAGCTTGAAAAAAATGGCTGAAGTTAATCGTGAGACATACGTATTGTCAAGCACACAGCACATTTCCAATAGGTATAAAGAAGCTTAAGTGACTCGCAGTTTATTAAAAAAAATAACAATAGCTAGCTTCTATTGTTGTTCATGATAGGAATATTGAGAAAGAACTGATATGTTACTATCGTACAACAAGAAGCAAATATGTTGAGCTTTAGGATACATGAAAGAGAGAGCGCCCACCCCACCCACGCCCAAAAAAAAGCTAGTACACACACAAAGTTGCAGGGCCGCCCAAAAGAAACCTTGTTCTCGTCAGCAAGCGAGAGCAGAGCCCTTCAATGTCCCTTCCGATTGAGAATCGGGGCTTGACAATTAAAAAAGAAATAGTTCTCGCATGCCTTCCCTAGTTCATCACCTGTTGAAGATGTTTGTCGGGATCTGGCCGATGTACGAGAGAGTAAATCATGCCAGCAAGTAGCAATGGCGCAGAAATATATCAAGCAGACCGGCAGTGACGGCAGGAGAGAACACATCATGCCAGCAACTAGCAACCAGGGAAGAGGCTAAGAACCTAAGGAGCTTATCAAAGGATGACTGGGAAAGAACTCCATGCACTATGCATCGCTACTTCATTGCAAGGTCTTCGCTTATTTTGCTTGCCTTAGAAATTATGGCCTTGCAAGTGTCAACAGAACAGTAAATTTCCAGTTATGTGCTCTGTTAAGGATAAAATTGCAATTTCAATAATCTAATTTTTCAGTTTTGCAATTAATATACTTTACTTACACATGATAAATTTGCATAATATTAAATTTTAAAAAAAATACCCAACAAGACCCCACGCATATTTGCATTAGCAGTTCATGCAAAAATGGCTGGTTCATAGTCAATTTATATACGTAGATACTGCAGAATTTAGCTGTGCAGAGCTGTCCCACTGTTTTGGAAAATAACAGTTAGAATAGACTAAGACTATAGTAGCCACCACTTTATTTCATATCCTTCATCTCAGCGTCCTATAGTTTTGGGGTTTGTGTCAATAAGTTGAGCAAAGGTTTTACATTATACCATACCCTGCACTACAAAAGGGCAATACACAACATGCTACATACCTGAGGAATCGTGCGCTTCAATGTCCTAAATTTCCCAACAAATGCATCCAATATGCGCCCCTGATCATTTTTGAGCCAATGAATATAATTAATTTTAAAAAGAAGCAACTGACTTAAAATTATTAACAAATAATTCTTACCAACAAAATTCGCGCTTCGTCCATGCTTTGCTGGTCAACACCTTTTTCATATATGGGCTCAACCTAAAGAAGCACAGGAAAACTAGCTGACTACAAATTCTGAATTATATAAAATACTGTTTAGGTTTAAGGTTATGTACGGATTCTTTATGCTCATATATATAGAATTAGAAAGGGGAAAAATCCACAACAACCTATACCAAATGTAAACCATGTTTTCACTACTAAAGAAAGAAAGAATAGTAAGCATACCAGATTCAGCATTAAACGGGCAGAAGTCGTATGAATTACAAGGGTTAATGAAGAATCGTGCATATTCCGAGAGAACAAATAGATGATCCGTGACAACTGCACAAAAGTGAAGTCACTACTTTTAGTATCAACATCATCAAAACCAAGGCATGAATATAGCAGATCAAATGAAACTATAAACTCCTCCGTAACTGAAGTTTGTACTCTAATAGTTAGTTTCATAAGCTTGATGAATCCAAGAAAATTACAGTATATGTATCTCAACTAAGCCAAAAAGAGACCTCACAAAGCACCTAGTGGAACTAATAAATTAATTGTTTAATCCATTCTTTATTATATCAATGGTGTTTGCAATGGACAAATCAGATAACAGCTTTCCTTCTAGAACTTTAACAATGCAAGCGCAGAAATCCTTATAGGAACACAACATTGGCACAAAACTTGCAATTCTCAAATAAAAAGTGTTATGGGTGTGACAATCCATAGCATTGGCAGGACATCGCGGATTAGGAATATAATAATTAGTTTCCTTATTGTTTGGATTTATTTTCTTTTAGATTTATTTCATGTATTAGGGGTAAGCTTCATATTATTAGGATTAGTTTCCTTAATGTAGAAACAGGTTTCTTCGGGATCAAGCCTAGCTATCCCTATAAAAGGGGCAATATCGTATCGTTATCATTAAGCAATAAACAATCAAACAAGTCTCTAGTCTCCCCCTTCTTCTAAAGCCAGGCCTCAAAGCCTTTCTACCACATCAGGGAAGCGCCCTACCAGTGGCTAGATGAGACCAACGCCCTACCCTTGGTCCACGGACCCGTACCCAACCACTGACCATTTCATTTGGTATCAGAGCCAATCGTTGCGCCTTCTACCATGTCGAGCAACGAGGGTTTCGATCCCATGACAATCAGCGACACATTGGGTCGCATGATTGAGATGCTTGATGTTCCAAAGGAGGAGAGAAGCTACACTGAGGGCAAGAAATGTTCCACCAATCTTCTAGCCTTGACGGCAACCCCACCGGTTGCGACCTTGGCCAAGATGGAGGAACAGAAGGTGATGCCTATCGTTACCAACATGGTTGCACCGCCACTTCCATCGCCTCCTAAACCAGCACAACCAACAATGTCACTCCAACTATTGTCACCAACACATCCTCAGCGATAGCGCCGCCCTTGGTTACACCCCTGGCTCATTCACCAAGGAGGAGGGTTACCTTTGTCCATGGGCGCTCTTTCGGCCAGCGCGACCGAGGCCAACGCTGCCGTCGCGTCCTCCCCGCCATCATCACACTCCGTGGCAGTAAGGGCGTCACTGTTGTCCCATGTCGGTTGCCTGTGCCACCGGCGTCTTCCTCGATGCCACATCATGCTAAGGCGCTTCTTTCTTGGGCTCCATATGTCAAAGTGTCGTTGATCTGCTCTCAAGCGACCTAGCGCCGGTACCAGTCACTCCTATCAACATGGAGATGCGAAGGTCTCCGTCCATAGCCGCCATCTAACAGCTCGTGAACGAGCGGTCTTGCGCGAGGGATATGGTTGTCATGGCGTAATTGGCGACCACAGTGCCTAAGAGGCGCCGAGATACCATGGCGATGCCGCGGCAAGGGCACGGTGAGACATACGCATACGGTATATGCATACATATGTCATGAGTTGGGATATGCATGGAGAGATGTTGTTGCTTCTTATCCCCCATATGATCTCTCTCCCGACTCATCCCGACTCCTCTCCCACTGTCTCTCCCCCCATCTCCTCTCTCTCCTGACTCCTCTCTCCGCTGTCTCTCCCCGGCGACTCCCCTCGCCGCCACCTCCCCTTCCCGCCTCTTGCCTCCAACTCGCAAAGCACTCACCGCCTCCTCCCTCCTGCTGCACGGAGAGAGGCTGCACGGCAGACGCAGAGAGGCGCCAGAGCGAGAGCAGGCCAAAGATCGACGCCGGCGATGGGAGCAGGCTAGGCGAACAGCCTCAGCATCCCCCTTCGGCCGCCAGGACGACTTGGCGTCGCCTAGGCGACGCCGTGACAACCATGGCGAGGGATGAAACGTTAGGGTGTGACAAGCCATAGCATTGGCAGCATATCGCAGATTATGAATATAATAATTACTTTTCTTATTGTTTAGGTTTATTTTCTTTTAGATTTATTCTATGTATTAGGGATAAATTTCTATTATTAGGATTAGTTTCCTTAATATAGTGATAGGTTTATTAGGGATCAAGCCTAGCTATCCCTATAAAAGGGACAGTATTTTATCAGAAAGCAATGAACAATAAAACAAATCTCTAGTCTCCCTCTTCTAAAGTCAGGCCTCAGAGCCTCTCTACCACCGGTCATCGGACCTGTACCCAACCACCGACTATATCAAAAGGAATACGTTAACAACGTAGACCAGTCGAAGAAATATAAAATAAACAAGATCAACCTGTGGAAGAGAAAGGTCTAGTCGAACATAATGCACCAACTCTGCAAGAAGGGTATAAGCAAGAGGTCTTAATGTCTCGATGCAAACTCGGCCTGTGCCAATCAAAACCCTGATAAACAAGCAATTGAAGTGTTAAAAATGGCCTGAAATTAAGAGTAAGAGCATGTAGTATGTACTGAAAAAGGAAAAACAGAATGCTACTATATCTATAACGGGAGAAAAGGATGAAAATACTCTACTCGGTTCATTGTGTACCATAATTATCATAAGCAAACGAGGTAAGAAGCAGCTTGAGATACACTATATCTACTTGACTACTTTCTAGCACGATAACACGTAGTGCCTTACTGATGTACAAAGTCTTTCCCTTTTTACAGTTTTACAGTGATTCTCTAAGAACTAAAATTGTTCAAAATCAGTCCAAATCAAGGGAAGGGCTGATTTTTCTTAATTTCTTGTTCCCCGGTGGGAACCAACTGCTTTGCATTACCCTTGTCTTTCCAAAAAAAGACTATGTAACCTTGTTTAGTCGTACTTTGTATAAGAAACATTCAGCTTTCCAAAAGTGCATCAAGCACTCTGCAAAGTTAACCATCTTGCCTCCATATTTATAAATCATGGAACAAGAACATGGTAGTGACTAATGAGTATTCAAGATGTGGGTACTAAAAAGATCAACCCTGAATCAGATCCCAGAAAGCCCACATTTGAAATCAAACAAGAATAGCTGGGTTTGAACACTAAAACGACAATTTTCGAGGAAAAATGATTTATGTACCTTTCATCGAGAAGTGTGTCAATCAAGGGAAACAGCCCACGCCTGTATTCAGTGTTGAGAACTTGCTTCAGGCCAACTAGCAGCTCCTGCAATTCCATACACACACATAAAGAAACAAATGCATTTCAAAACAATGCATAATTCAGAACCTAATAACAGGAGATTGAGAAAGCTATAGATAATATCTTGCCTTTCTTATGGAAACAGAGTCCGGGGGGCATGTAACAAGCAAGTTCACAATGCTCTTGCATATGCTTTCCTCATATGATTTTATGTAATCTGCATTGCTCTTCAGCAGGTACGTCAGGAACGACAACGTCTGCAACACAAAACATCAATCCATCAAGACCTTCACAGAGAAGGTAACAAAGTTGGTTGGCTCTGCCCTACCTTGACCTGCGCACCTTTAATTCAACGAAGGGTGTCTTAAGGTGTGGTGGCACCTTGTCTGGCCCCTTGATAGAGATGGCAGACACCATGAGTGGCAGCAAGGACGGGATATTTGTCTGAACAAGCTTCGCATACAGCTGGAAGAGGAACATCACCACAAGAGGGCTCTCCGTGACTATCTTGAATGACCGTGCGCTTGGGTTGAGTTGTCCACCACCTGGCACTGCCACCGTGCCTGGGGCATCAGCAGTGGGGTCCAAATGTTGATTGGGCACAGCAGCAACGATATTGGCACTGGCATTGGGGTTATTGAAGAAGTGGGTGACAGTACTGGGAAAGTTGCGGTATATGGCAACAACAAAATCAAGAAACGGCTGCACCTCCGCCTCAACAGTAGGTCGGAAGTTGCGAAGGAGGTCAAATACAATTCGGATGGCGAGAAGGGCATTGTCCTCATTGTCCTGTGTCAACACACGAAGAGAGAGCTTGAGCAGGTCCTGCACAAAGGGTCGGAGCACCTCACTGTGTGGGAGCCGGTTGAGGATCTCGATCACAACATTCCGCAGCTTGTGTTCAGCATTCTCGGTGCCTTGTGGCATGGTGTAGCTGCTGAGGATGGCTGAGAAGGCCCTGAAGTAGCAACGAAGGAAGTTGAGGTAGTCTGGAGTGTGCGTCATCTCCAGGCTGTCCCGAACTTCCATGGCAAGCTGCAGCCGGACTTGCACAGCTGCAGAGTAGTAGAGCAAAGGATCAGACCATTGAGCCAAAAACATGCGGCTCCGGAGGAAACATTATGTGTTTAATGCATGATAGAATGGGGAAGGCGCATTTTTATGCATATTTCACAAAGGGAAATGCGGGAGTAAGGGCTCAAAAAATTCAAATGAAAGGGCGGCAAAATCCAACATTTTCCCAGATTAATAAACACAAGTACGAAAGCTCGATAGAGTGTACAAACATGGAAAAGAGGCGGAAATCTGAGCTTAAAAATAAAAAAAATTGGAGGTATACCTCTGTTTGAACGATACAGTATAAACATTACAGATTTAAATAAATCCAACGGGAAATGCAGAGAAATTCTGGAAGGTACATAAAACAATCAGAAAATAGTAAAAAAAAAGATCGCACAAACACTAATAAGATCAACAGTGGAAGAAGATGCCAGGACACACTCCGCACAGTATCGTGTAAGTTTAAAACCTGGAATTAGCACAAAATTCAAACAGAAATTAAATAAGAGAGACGGAGCAAGAGAGAGGAGGGACGGAGAAACGCTCGTTGCAGACTGCCATAATGGCAAAACACATCAGAATTTTTCATTAAGAAAACGAAAAAAATCTCAAGCCAATCCAACCCCCAAGTCAAATCGCGAACCAACACGACAAATTCCACCAAACAATTCACGAGGCAGCAAAATTAAAAAAAAAGCGCGATTGGAGGAGGAATCGCGGCCGTACGGAGGTCGGGCTCCAAGAGCCGCTGCGAGTGCTGCTCCATGTTGGAGCTGTTTATGGGCGCCATGGCGGGCGAGCCCACCACCCCCACGCCGCTCGTACGGGCCAAACCCTACCGCGCCAGGGCTTAGGGTTTTGGAGATCGGCGGCGGCGGCGAAGACGACGAGGCCCGGGAGAGCAGAGCACGACGAGCCGAGGAGGAGTTGGAGCGGGAGGAGGCTCGCGTTCGATTTCTCCGACGCGAGCGGATCGCGCCACTCGTTTGGGAGTAGGCTCTCGCGAGCGAGCCGAGGTTTGGAGGGGAGAGATGAGGTGGTGGGGAGAGAGAAGGATCGGGGTCTTCAGGAGGAGGGGCTCATTAGAGGGGGTATTTTGGGGATTTCAGGTCAGGTCGGGATCGGTTCGGTCGATCGGTCGGTCAGACACGAAGGGTCGTTCGGGTGCGGTGCGGTCGGGCTCGCGGCTGGAGGGTTGACTGGTTGTCAACTGGCTACAGTGATATATTTTCTGAACTTTATGTGGCCTGAAGATACGCAATGATCATGCAATATACGCTGTTATCTTTCTGACATGTTATGTAGCTCTAGTTGTCTGGTGAAAATGCAGCGGATGTGGCTTTTAACAGTTTACCAGTAAATAAGACATAGGGTGAGTTTTGTTATGATTTTAGCTTGTGACTTATAGTTTTTGAATTTTAGCTGTTTATAAAAGATAGTACATAGAGGAAAATAGTTGTATATGATTTTGATCGGTGCAATTGAATTCGATACAAAATCTACCTGTAGACCCTGTTTTAAAAAATGCACCGCTTAAAAACTAGTTACTGTAACAATTTAAGCTACCATAAGTTATTTTAAGATTGTTGGTGTGCTAGCAAATGGATAGAGGAATCCTTTTCAAATACACGCTTGATGCTACAAGGTAAAACAAATATAAGTTGGTATATGTCGTTTAGATGGGCTTGCGGACGAGTCGGTGCAAAGATAGGTTGGTAATAGCTATATAGTTATTAGCTATAGATAGGTATATAGAAATAAATACGAAGGTCTCACGATTTTGAGAAGATTTATTTTGACATTCACTACTTGGTGCACATCTATTTACAAAACCATATGCATAAATAATATGATATGGCAATGTCAAGCCGATTGGTGTTTTTTCTAGAATTTCCAGGGGCTATTTTGGTGAAAACCACATAATAAATCGATGAACACTACAAGACACACGGCTACAGAGTTAGGAAAAAATCATGGTAAATATGATAAATAGATAAACAAAATTTTAGGCTGTGACAAAAGTAATAAAGATTATGCGTCTTAATTTACTTACGGAAGTACTACAAAATCCAGTCCACAGTAACTACAATCCTCTATTTGCACCATCTACCTCTAATCTATAGCCTCCATGTATCCAACCAAATTGCACACATATCCTACAAAACAAATGGTGCACATATCGGACTGCTTTTTGATAATTAGTTTGATATTTCTGGGTATGAAACATTGCAGAAACATCTAGCTTTATGACTATTTTTTGGAGGGATTATTACTGGACGAACAAATAAAAGTCGAAATGAACTTATCTGAGCTCCCAAACTAAAACTTGCTGCCAACCATTGAAGCATGCGGCATTTGGTCTGGGATGGTAAAATGTAGGCCATACATATGATATTTTGCTTAGTGTATTATATAAAAAAGATGATGCAATAAAAGATACTATAATATTTAAATTGTAATGTGACTTTTGAAATTATAATATAATATATGAAAGCGAATAGTATAATGGCCACCAGAAATGGCCAGGACACGCTCACTGCTTCTCCTCCTGCCCGGAGCTCGCCCACGTAGCCGGCTCCGCTTCTCTCTCCCCACACCTTACCGCCATTTCCCCTCTCCTCTCCTCTCCTCCGATTTCCCCAATCCGACCAAACCAACAGCACTTGAGCCGAGGAGCAGACCAGGCGGAGCGCGGAGATGGCGCTTCGACGGGCGCTCCTCACATCCGTCGAGATCTCCCACGATCGCAAGTAGGGGTGGCAACGAGCTCGGCTCGTGAAAGCTTGGTGGAATGGAGGCTCGGTTTGGCTCGGCTTGGTTAGGGTATCAAGCTTTTTTTGTGGGCTCGGTTCGGCTCGTGATGCGGCTCGAGCCAGCTCGAGCCGGCTCGCGAGCCAACAACCACCGAGGGGAGGGGAACCGACGGCAAGAAGACGAAGGCACGGCAACCCCACCGCAAGCAAGCGACCACCACCACCACCAGCCCCAAACCCTAACCCTTCTCGCAATCACCAGTAAAGGTAAACCCCACAAATCACCATCCATGTACTACATTCATCCATTATAGCCAACATTGAACTAGAAACCATAAGCATGAAGCATCCATCCTCAGTAGAACACATGGAACCAATCCAAGCATATCACCAGAGGTAGAAGAGGGGAGAAGAGGCTTACCAAATACCGACGAGGATGGCGGCTGCACACGCGGCCGTCGGCGCCGGCCGAGCTCCCAGCTACCACCGGCATAGCCACACCTCCAACCACCACCGTGTACTCCCCGGCGTACGGGCGGCGCCTAGCACCTCGAGCAAACCATTAGAGCAACCCAAAAATAGCAAACTAAAACCGATAGATCGGGGTAGGATATGGGAAAAAACACCGACGGCCGGATCTAGCCATAGCTCACGCCGGCGCCGCGCGGCAAGGAGGGAGCGGCCGGTCGTGACTCACTGGCAGTCTGCGATGGGCAAGGAGGCGCAGGAGAGGGGAAGTCCGGGAAGAGAGAGGGCCGAGCGTAGCTGCGTAGGGGAGCGCGGCCGAGACGGAGTAGAGGCGCGCGCGAGGAACCGAAGAGAGGCGGCCGGGCAAGGAAATAGGGAGAGGGAGGCGCCGGCGCGTGAGTGGAGAGACCGAGAGGGGAGAGAGCCGAGCGGGAGGCCGGGAGGGGAGGGCGCGCCGCCGGCGCGTTAGTGAGACCGAGAAGATGAGGAGGCGAGGCGGGGACGCAGAGGCACGCTGCGCCTCGGGCGTCGGGGTCGGGGCATTTGGGCGGTCGGTCGATCGGGCCACGGCCCATCGGCAGCTTGGGCCGAGCCAAGGCTCGCTCGCGAGTTGGCTCGGGCTTGGCTCGTTTAGATCCCGAGCTTTTCGGCTCGGCTCGTTTCATTCACGAGCCGAGCCAAGCCTTCACGAGCCCGAGCCGAACCCGAGCTGGCTCACGAGCCCGAGTTTTTTTGCCAGCCCTAATCGCAAGGTCCGAATCCTCTCTCTCCCTCTCCACCATCCGTTTGGATCCTGTGAAATCCACCGCGAGAGTTGGAACTTGGTGGTGCTATTCATTGTTGTAATTGGATAGGGTGGTGGATTTGAGCTGTGGAGGCTGGAGAAGGGTTCCAATCACTGTGTTTTGGCGCACAGGGCGACGAATTTCTTTCAGAAACAGGAATCAGTTGAGAGGTCATGGAGAATAATAGATCGAGATAGAGCATGGAATGGGGATGGCCAGCTAGGAGGGGCTCCCTGCCCCTTGTTTTACTCTTGCATCAGCTGTAGGAATTTCCTACGGTTAGGGTATAACACAAGGTGGCCGTAAGTTCACCCGACGTCTGTTTTATCAAATCTCAACTGGGGATGTTCGTACTGCAGGACATTGCCTATGATTAAATTTTCAGGCGGGGTGTTCCTTAAAAAAACTTTATATTTCAAATTATGAGAGAGCACCTTTTCGTTAGTTCTTGCTTGAACTGGAGCATGTAAAGTTCAATTATGAACTTCAACTGATCATGCAACTCTCATTTGCCTCCGACATTGCTGGTGAAGATGTGTGCTACTCTCATTTGCTTGATCCGAATGAGAACGAACTTTGCTCTTTTGACTATAGTGTTACCCTATGAGCATGCAATCAGGATTCAACTAATATTTTTAGATAATCATGGGGCATGCATTATGGATATTGTAGGGAAAATATGGGCTTAATATTGATAATTTTGTGGTTTAGCCCTTTAGGGCTAACTGGCTAATTGAGAATGTAGAAATGTTAACTTCATATTCCACCTGAAGGTGATATCTTTTATGCCCTTAGGGCGCCCACTTTGGCTTTTGTCTCACTTGCACATAAATTTCACTGTTGTAATTACATCATCTCTTTGTTGTTATTAATCCATTCATAATTCTTAGCTATGCCCTGGAAAATCATATAGCAGATATTGACGGCTGTCTTTTATTAGGACAGATATGCTGTGATAAGATCATCTAATATGCCAACTTGCTATCAATCGAGCATTTAGGTTTTACTGTGGTAACTTAGATATTACTGAATTAGTGCTCTAGCCTTGCTGGCACCTGGTAGGCTGCTGTATACTAGCTTTTCATTTACAAGCCGATAGCCCGACATAGTGGAGCCTTCGTTTGCATTAAGAAATTAGGAACTGACCTGCAAACTTGAATTCCTGTCATGCATTCTCTAGTTTTCCTGTATTATTTTTATCTCTTCAATGACGAAGATTTGTGTTCATCTGATTGGGTGATTTCCCTGCTACAGCAAGTTGGAGTTGAAAAGTATAAATCCTTGTCGATGTGCCCCATTTTAACCTCATTTTGATTCCATTTTGCCATGCAATTTACTCTATGCTAGTTCACTAGTTGAAACTGAAGGCAAGGGCGTTAGAATTCTGTAATTTTTTTTTGTCATTTCTTGATGTTCGTGGTATTTCTGAATATTGTTTATTTCAACATTAGGATCTTTTTAGTCAGCTTTCAAATGAAAATTACTTCAGCCGTTTGCTTCTCACAGTTAATGTAGTAAACTAACTATGGATCTTTTTTTTTGTTACATTTCATGGTTCAAGCTATGATAATTTATTGGCATGTCCCTCATTTTGTGATTTTTTTTTCCTTTTCAGGCTGCACTTGAGTACTTGCATTCTCTATCAAGGGCACAGCCTACTCGTTCTCTTGCAGGTGCCGGTCTTTATCCTACAGGCAGATCATTCAGCACCCAGGCTGCTACCACATCAAGCACACCACAGCCTCCACCTCCACCTCCAGAGAAGACTCACTTTGGCGGCCTCAAAGATGAGGACCGCATTTTTACCAACCTCTACGGTCTTCATGATCCTTTTCTGAAAGGTGCAATGAAGAGGGGTGACTGGTATAGAACCAAGGATTTGGTGCTTAAAGGAGCAGACTGGATAGTGAATGAAGTGAAGAAATCAGGTCTCCGAGGGCGTGGAGGTGCAGGTTTCCCTTCTGTAAGAGAGTGGAACTCTGTATATAGATTTTGATAATAGGTTACAGGAGATTACAACTATAAATAGGCATGAGTCTAAAGGTTCACAGTGTGAACACTATCTAATGCATGCAGGGCGCATGGATGAGGCCAGAGCCCGAGGGGCATGCACAGGAGTCTAGGAGATAATCATAATTGTTAACATCCCCCCGCAGTCTGAGCATCTGTGCAGCGGATGTTCAGACTGGTTCGAAATTCAGTGAAGAGCGAAGACGACAGTCCTTTGGTGAAGATGTCAGCATACTGAGATGTTGTTGGAACATGAAGAACGCGGACAGCACCAAGAGCAACAAGCTCGAACAAAATGGAGGTCAATCTCGATGTGTTTGGTGCGTTGATGCTGGATGGATTTGCGGACATGTAGATCGCGATCGATATTGTCGCAATGAGACCAATGTAGCACGCCGCAAGGGGACTGTAATTACCGAGAAGTTGACGCACCAGAAGCTTCAAGAACGGCGTTGGCAACAGCCGATATTCAGCTTCGCACTTGATCGGACACCGTGTTTTGGCGCTGAGGACTGGAAATGAGGTTGTCACCAAGGAAGACCGCATAGCCGGAAGTGGACTTGCGAGTGTCCGGACAGCCTGCCAAGTCGGCATCAGAATAGGCAACTAGCTCATGCTGTGTTGTAGGACGAAGTACCAGACCCAAATGAAGAGTGCCGCGAACATACCGAAGAATTCGCTTGAGGGCAGCCAAGTGAGGTTCCCGGGGGTTATGCATGTGGAGACAAATTTGCTGAACAGCATAAGCAATGTCCGGGCGAGTGAATGTGAGGTACTGAAGGGCACCAGCTAGGCTGCGAAAATCAGAGGGGTCCTGAACTGGGTCACCAGTAACTGCAGAGAGCTTTGGATTGGTGTCTACTGGAGTAGAACAAGGTTTGCATTCAGCCATACCAGCCCGATCAAGAATTTCCATCATGTATTGTCTTTGTGATAAGAAGAGGCGACCATCATGGTGCCGAACTTCCATTCCAAGAAAGTGGTGCAGCTTGCCAAGGTCCTTCATGCTGAATTCTTGCCGAGAGCGAGAGATGATGCGATGAAGGACAACCGTGATGAGGCAATGAGCACGATGTCGTCCACATAGAGGAGTAAGTATCTTTGTGTCGTGCCATGATGGTAGACAAATAGAGAGGTGTCCGCCTTTGTATTCACAAAACCAAGAGATAAAATGAAGGTGGTGGCGAGCGTACCCATGCCCGAGGAGCTGTTTGAGGCCATAGAGGGACTTGTTGAGGCGACAAACATATCCGGGATGAGTGGAATCCTCAAAACCAAAGAGGTGTGGCAGCAAAAGACGCTTGATCGAGTCCCGTGAAGGAAAGCATTCTTCACGTCGAGTGAGTGAACTGCCATTTGCGAGAGAGGCGAGTGAGAGTACAATCGAATCGTGGCGGGCTTAACAATGAGTGAACGTCTCTTCAAAGTCGATCCAGTAGTACCGAGTAAAACCACGAAGAACCCATCGAGCCTTGTAGCGCTCGAGAGACCCGTCAGCCCGGAACTTGTGCTTGAAGATCCATTTGCCGGTGACAATGTTGACTTGACTCGGGCGAGGGACAAGCTCCCAAGTGTTGTTCTGAAGAAGGGCAGAAAACTCTTCTTCCATGGCAGCCCGCCAATTGGGATCGGCAAGGGCGCCACGGAAGGTGCGGGGCACCGGTGATAGTGTTGTGCTGTTGTAGACACGAGGAAACCGATGACCAGCTTTGGCACGCGTCGTCATGCCATGATTGTTGTTGATGGCGTACGGACACGGCACCCTTGGGCATAGCCGGTGGGTGGAGGCAAGGCGTCTTTGATGCAGGCCGGTTGTGGAGGGGCTGCTGCCCGGCGCCGTGAGTAGACCAGGAGCGGTTGAGGTCTGCCCGGGACAGCAGCAGGAGGGGCCGGGCGCCGGCGCAGCAGAACCTACCCGGGACTGCAGCAGCAGAGTGGCAGTGAGCGCACGGGGTTCCGATGCGTGAGGGGCGGTGCCGAAATCCGAGTGACACTGCTCCGACGGCGGACTCACCGGATGCCACACGAGGACATCGGCGGTGGCGGTGCGGCAACGCCAACGGAGTGCTCAGAGGAAATAAAGGTAGAGGTGCACCAAGAAAGCGGGCATAGGATCGGCATCATTAGTTAGAAAATCGGGGCAGGTGGGTTGGTAGAAGATAGTTGTAAAGGGAATGAGTGCTCATCAAACACGACGTGTCCGGAGATGATAACTCGATTGGACCGAGATCAAGGCAAGGCAGTATCCTTTATGATGGGAGGGTAGCCAAGAAAGATGCACAGGAGGATCGAGGTGCAAGTTTGTGAGTGGCGGTGGCGGAGGTTAGATAACAGCGCAGCCAAAAACACGAAGATGGTCGATTTGGGCTGGACTCAAAGAGGACAGAGTGAGGTGTGGAGGATTGAAGAGTTTTGGTGGGTAGGATGTTGAGAACATGTGTGGCGACATGTAGGGCCTCAACCCGAGAGGAGGAGGGCATGCGAGCTTGAAAGAGAAGGAGCGAATCGCATTGTTTATGGTGCGGATCATCGTTCACCCGCCCATTCGAGATGAGTATAAGGGCGGGACATGCGGAGATGAATGCCGTGGGTGAGGAAGAAGGAGCGGAAGCGAGTTGTCAAATTCCCGTCCATTGTCGCCCGAGAGCTTTTACGATGGCGCTGAATTGAGTGCGAACATAGGCAAAAATGAGTTAGAGTGGGAAGGTGTCGATTTGAGACGAAGGGGAACGTCCAAACATAGTGGGAATAATCATCGAGAATAATTAAGTAATATTTGAAACCGGATACACTAGCGTTGGAGAGGTCCATAAATCACGAGTGCACAAGTTCAAATAGACTAGAGGCTCGAGATGAAGAAGAAGGAAAAGGAAGACGAGTATGGCGTCCTAATTGACATGCATGACAGAGAGAGTCAATTTCTTTAGTACAGCCGGGGAATAACAAAGGCGACTTTGGACATGGCGTCGCGACCAGATGGCCAAGTCGTCGGTGCGAGGGAAGTCGAAGCGGCCCGAGGCGGTGGCGCTGGAAGGTGCAATGTAGTAGAGGCCCGAGCTATTGCACTGATGATCACCTTCGAGACTCTGGATCCTTCACAGAGCGACCATGAGGGTCAAATTCAACAAGATGATTGTTGTCGATAGTGAATCGACGAACGAAATGAGATTCTTAATGAGACGAGGTGAAACAAGAACATTATTAAGGAGTAGGGAGTCGGTGAGGCAGCGATGCGATCGCGATGATGTGAAGCAATGAGCCATCGCCGACCACAATAGAAGAAGGGGAGGATACCGCGAAGAGGTGGGGTGTGAAAGAGTGGGAATCGGAGGTCATGTGTGAGGTGGCACCCGAGTGAAGTACCGAGCGTTGTTTGGCGCTGCTGGCGTCATGGTGCTTGAAGGTTGAGGCGAGGATTGCGATCCCACGCCGGCCGGAATCTCGGCTGCGCAGGTTGTTGAAACCGGGAGGAACCGAGCGCCAAGAGAAGCGGTGGAGTTCCTGCGACCATAGAAGGCGGCAGGAGGAGCTGCGGCAGATAATGCTGAAACGGCGGGTGGGGAGTGCTGCGAGGCGAAAAGGACCCTTGTTGAGCCGCAGTGCTGCGATGTGGTGGTAGCGAGTTGGGGCGCGGCCGAACGATGAGCCACGGGTTGTAGTCGTGGGCCAAGGTCCACTCGTCCCACTGGTTGGAGTGGGGCGACGGGCCCAGCCACCTCCTTTGCCGCCTTGTTGCCCTTTGCCGCGCTTTGCGCGGCGCGCGCGTTGTTGCCTTTGCCGCCTCGTGAGACCCCGAGCCGTTGGTGTGAGGCCCGAGAGCTCTGGGAGGCGGACGGCGGACGAGGAGTCGCTGCCGGTGCCGCCGGCGAGAGCAGAGGAGAGATGGGGTCGGGGCCCCATGGTGAGTTCCTCGAGCAAGAGCTCATCGCAGCCTCAAGAAGGAGGGAAGGGCGTCCACGTCGAGATGCCGCCCAACAGAGGCAAAGCGCTCGTTCAGGCCACGGATGAGGTTGAGGACGAGAGCGCGGTCGCTGACTGGTTCACCAAGATCAGCGAGGTTGTTGGCGGTGGTCTTGAGGAGCTTGCAGTAGTCGGTGACAGAGAGGTCGCCTTGGACAACCGTACGAAGTTTGGCGTCGAGGATGAGTGCCCGCGCCTCTCGGTTGCCAAGAAATTGGCTCTCGACGGCAAGCCAGATGGAGCGGGCAGTGGCGCCTTGGTCGCTGCCGCTCCGGACAATGTCGAGGAGGTTGTCGGAGAGGGTGCCGTAGAGCCAAGACTGGATGACGCAGTCCATACGCTCCCTCAGATCGGCGAGTCGAGGATGATCGTTGCGAGACATGGTCTTGAAGAGAGTACTTGCCCAAGGTGATCGAGAACGCTGCGCGCCAGGCCGACAAAGTGGCGGAGAGGTGACGTCGAGGACGACGCGAACCATATGACGGATGTTTTGAACAGCCACAGCTTGGGCGTGGAGGTTCAGAACTGCGGTGGCCTCCTGAAGAATCATGGCGGCGTGGACAGAGGGACGAGGGCCATCCGAGAGGGAGGAGGCATGCCCATTGTCCTCGAACGGGTCTTCAAGGGGCGCGGCGCAGCGCTCTTGGGCGCGCGCGCGCGAGCGCAGCAGCGCTTCAGCTGGCGGCGTCGCGTTCGTTGGCCGCCGTGGCGGCTTCAGCTTCAGCAGCCTCTGCGCGAGCGAGGGCGGCGCGTCGGGCTTCGGTTTCGGTGGCACGGGCAGCAGCCAGGCGTTGGCGCTCGTCCTCGTCGCCAGGAGCAGAGGGATGGAGAGAGCCAGCCATGGAGGGAAGAAGGAAGGGGAGGGGGCGGCGCAGGGGCAGCACGCCGGAGGAGGCGGCGCTAGAAGCAGCACGCCAAGGTTGCGGAAGGTGGAATGGGTGGAACCCGGATTCGTGATACCATGTAAGAGAGTGGAACTCTGTATATAGATTTTGATAATAGGTTACAGGAGATTACAACTATAAATAGGCATGAGTCTAAAGGTTCACAGTGTGAACACTATCTAATGCATGCAGGGCGCATGGATGAGGCCAGAGCCCGAGGGGCATGCACAGGAGTCTAGGAGATAATCATAATTGTTAACACCTTCTGGCCTCAAATGGTCGTTCATGCCCAAGGTTTCTGATGGACGCCCTTCTTATCTTGTTGTTAATGCTGATGAGAGTGAGCCAGGAACTTGTAAAGACAGAGAAATCATGCGTCATGACCCCCACAAGCTTCTGGAAGGGTGCTTGATTGCTGGAGTTGGAATGAGGGCATCAGCAGCTTACATCTACATTAGAGGTGAATATGTGAATGAGCGTCTCAACCTTGAGAAAGCTCGACAGGAAGCATACGCAGCTGGACTTCTTGGTAAGAACGCTTGCGGATCTGGTTATGATTTTGATGTTCATATACATTTTGGTGCTGGTGCCTACATCTGTGGTGGAAGAGACTGCCCTACTGGAGAGCCTTGAAGGCAAACAGGGTAAACCTAGGCTGAAGCCGCCATTCCCTGCCAATGCTGGGCTGTATGGCTGCCCCACAACTGTCACGAATGTTGAAACTGTGGCTGTATCTCCAACAATTCTTAGGCGTGGTCCAGAATGGTTTGCAAGCTTTGGACGCAAGAACAAAACTCTTCTGTGTTTCAGGTCATGTGAACAAACCTTGCACTGTGGAGGAGGAAATGAGCATACCTCTGAAAGAATTGATCGAGAAGCACTGTGGAGGTGTGAGAGGAGGATGGGACAACCTGCTTGCAGTTATCCCTGGTGGTTCATCTGTTCCCCTGCTACCCAAGCACATATGTGATGACGTGTTGATGGACTATGATGCACTGAAGGCCGTGCAGTCTGGATTGGGTACTGCAGCAGTTATTGTGATGGACAAATCCACAGATGTTGTTGACGCGATTTCTAGACTTTCATACTTCTACAAGCATGAGAGCTGTGGCCAGTGCACGCCTTGCCGTGAGGGCACAGGGTGGCTGTGGATGATCATGGAGAGGCTCAAGGTAGGTAATGCAAAGCTAGAGGAGATTGATATGCTTCAGGAGGTCACGAAGCAGATTGAAGGGCATACGATCTGTGCCCTTGGGGATGCTGCAGCATGGCCTGTGCAGGGACTTATCAGGCACTTCAGGCCTGAGCTGGAAAGGAGGATCCGTGAGCGAGCTGAACGGGAGCTACTGACGGCAGCTTCTGCTTAAGACACCGTTGCACCTGTACTGGTTTCCTGATTTCTTTTACAGAAATAATGCAAACTGATGGAGCTCATTTCTGTACAAGGAGATGCAGCTTCCCTGATTTGTTTAAACCTTTATGTGGATGTTTATTTGATGCACTCAAGCAGCTGGTGAATTTTGATGAGCTAGTGAAGCATTTGAAGTAGAAACGAAATGAAGGATTGTATCTTGTATGTTACATGAGCCTGCTTGTTGGGTCTGTCTATACATTATTTGACTGTTTTTTAGTAATAGACCATCAAATATAGATCCATCTGTTATGAATAGCGCATGTATTCATATGAGGCCAATGGACCGGTATATATACACAAAGTACAGGTGGTAAATATACAAAGAACCCCTCATAACAATGGGGAATAACAAACTATACATATCTCTAACACCCCCCCTCAAACTCATGGTGGATCAACAACACTGAGTTTGGAGAGGTAGAAGCTATGTTGTGCTCGAGTCTGGGCCTTCGTGAAGAAATCCGCTATCTGAAGCTCCGAAGGCACATACTGAAGAGTAATCATCTGATCATGCACACAAGACCTCATGAAAGAAGCATCAACACCAATATGCTTGGTGAGCTCATGCTTCACGGGATCACGAGCAATACCGAGCAGCACTGCATCGCCTCGACAAGAGAGGGGCCTGTGTAGTGACGAAACACCAAAATCCTCAAGTAACCACCGTAGCCAAGCAATCTCGCTGTCAAGAGAGCCATAGCTCGCAACTCACCTCTCGCACTCGAACGGACATCGCAGTCGCTTTCTTCGCCTTCCGTGCAATAAGAGAACCACCAAGAAAGACACAAGTGAGCGAGATAGACCGCGATCGGCGGATCGCCGCCCAAGTAGCATCCGAATAGGCTGAAGTCGTAAAGAGCCGAACGTGGAAAGAAGAGACGGCGAGAGATAGTCCCGCCAAGGTATCGCAGAACTCAAGAAGATGGTGCAGCCGACTCGAGTGGGAGCGAAACAAACCGACTCGTAATATGAACTGGATAAGTGATATCCTGACGAGTAACAAAAAGGTAGACAAGACTCCCAACAAGATGACGATAGCGAAGCCGGATCGTAAAGAGGCTCGCCATCGAGAGTCTGAGGTGAACATTGAGCTCCATGAGAGTCTCAACAAAGACGATCAGTGAGAGAGGCGCGATCAAGAAGATCCCGAATGTATTTCGCTTGGGACATAAAGAAACCATCCGGAGTGGAAGTAACCTCAATCCCAAGGAAGTAACGAAGAGGACCAAGATCCGACATAAGGAATCGCTCACTAAGACGAGCCTTGACAAAGGCAATGTACTCAGAATCATCTCCGTAATGATCATATCATCAACATACGGGAGAAGAAGAGTCCACCACGAGACGAAGTGTGGACAAAGAGCGCAGATCATGATCACTAGCTGAAAAGCCGCAGCAGTGACCACGAGGAGAAGCGCCAAACCAAGCACGAGGGGCTTGCTTAAGGCCATAGAGAGAGCGACGAAGCGGCAGCACCATGCCCTCGTGAACAGAATACCCGGTGGCGGATGCATGTAGACCTCCTCACGCAACTCGCCATTAAGAAAGGCATTCTTGACATCAAGCCGAGAATGCACCGATGGCGCAACAGACGCCACCGAAAGAAGAGTGCGAACAGTGGTCATGTGAGCCACGGGAGCAAAAGTCTCGTCGTAGTCAATCGCTTCCCGCTGAAACCACGAGCAACAAGACGCGCCTTATAGCGCTCAAGAGAGCCATCGAGCGAGTCTTAATCTTATAGACCCACTTACACGTGATGGGATGAGAATGAGATGGACAAGGAACAAGATCCCAAGTACCAAGACGCTCAAGGGCAGCAATCTCCTCGGCCATGGCAAGCTGCCACTGGGGTGAGTAACAAAGATCCCGGTAGGAGACAAGGCTCACGTAGTAGCGCGCCAAAGAAAGGCAAACGGGCAAGAGGTCAATCAATCGCGATCGCGAGAGCGTAGCGAGGAGAAGATGGCCCATCAGGGAAGATGGAGCATCGTAAGAAGAAGGAACATCGAAGAAGATGGCTCACCGGAAGATCCTCAATACGAGGTCGACGAGTGTAGAAGATAAGAGGAGGAGGTACTGTAGTAGGAGGAGCTCGGGAGTCGTGACGATCAGAGTGGGAGGAGCCAGGAAGTCGAGGAGACGACACAAAGCGCGACAACGCGGAGAGGCCACAGGAGGAATATGTGGAGACTCGGTGGGACAGTGGACGAGGCAAAACAGATATAGGTGTATCCGGAAAGGTCAAGAAAGACAGAGACTCCACAGAGAAGCCAAGGAGAGGCGGACGGGTAGAATGGACGAGACTCATCGAAAGTCACATCCCGAGAAACCCGTGATCCGACGACCAACAGGATCCCAAAGACCGATAGCCCTTGTGCTCAGATCAGATCCCGTAAAGACACACTCAACAGATCGAGCGGTCGCTTTGGTGCGTTCGAGGCGAGGAGAACGTAGCAAACGCAGCCAAACAGATGAAGGGTAGAGTAGTCGGAAGAAGACCACAGAGACGCCAACGGGATCGCACCTCAAGAGCGTAAGAGGCTTGATGTTGACGAGATAGGTGGCAGTGGAAACAATTCGCCCCGGTGAGGTGGAATAGAGGCGCGATCATCGAGCACGAGCCGCCTTAAGGAGGTGACGATGCTTGCGCTCAATGACACCATTCGAGCATGAGCACCGTGACAAGAGAATCGAAGAAGAGTGCTCGCCAAAGGAAGCCGCGCAGTAACGAGAGAGGTACTCGCCGCCAGAATCAAGACGAAAGACACGAATAGGAGTGGAGAACGTGTGAATCATAGTGGCAAATTGTTTATAGATAGACAAGACCTCACTACGAGAAGACATGAAATATATCCAAGTGTGGCGAGAGAAATCATCTATAAATATGATATAATATCGATGACCCCTTTCAAACGAAGGAGCGGACCCAAACATCTGAATGAACAAGATCAAAAGGGCGCTGAGACACAGACTCACTATGAGGATAAGGAAGTCAATCTGCTTACCTAACTTACAACCCCGACAATCTAAAGACACGCCTCCGAGACGGACCCGAAGACCACGGCGAATTAAGGACGCAGGCACGAGATCCACACAGATGACCAAGACGGTGATGCCACCGCCGGAAAGAGCCGGTGACGGCGGCGTAAGCGAGTAATCGGGCGCGACGGTGGCGCGCGGAAGGAAGGTGAAGCCACAAGCTCCCAGAGACGCCGTGAGTCACGGCGTCGAGGCCGAACCAACCGAGCTCCCGTGTGGCGGTTCGAACACAACAAGAGTCGAGTCGAGAATGACCCGATAACCAAGGTCGATGTCGCCCAATGTAAAGAAGTCGCATGGTAAGGCGAGGAACATGAGCAAAAGAAGGAACATGAAAAGATGAGTTGCTAAGAGATCCTCGACGGAGACAGAAGAGATGTACCATCGCAGTGAAGAACACCGATAGGAGAATCAAGAGGTGTAATAGAAGACAGAGTGGAAGGATCGGAGTCATGTGAAATGATGCTCCGAATCAAGAATCCACGGGAGGTACCTGATGTGTAGTGGGTGGTTTCTCGCCCAAGAGTCGTGAGCGAACTCGCAGAACTCGCCAAGGAGAACTTGAAGCGACAAGCGCGCCGGTTCGGCTATCTCTCGCTTCGGTGAGAAACTGGCCGGGAGTCGATGCGACGCCGCCGTAGAAGCACTAGTGCTCGCAGAACCGCCAAGGGAGAACTCGGCGGCAAGCAAAGCGCCGGTTTGGCTATCTCTCGCCGGTGAGAGAAATCTGCTGCTGAGTCGATGCGCACGCCGTCGTAGAAGCACTAGTGCCGTAGAAGAACGCGTGCAAGATGCCGCTTCTTATAGCACCGGACTCAATGTGGCCGACCTTGTCGCAGAGGAACAGTGAGGACGCCACCACCACCGTGGTAGCGCCGGAGGAGGCGAGTGCGACGGACGACGGCGGCGAGCACAGCAGGGAGTGGCATCGCATCAGACCACTCGAGACGATCAAAGATCACCGGCAATGAGGAGGGAAACGGTGCCCATTGGTAGGCTACGCACGATCGGCGCGGCGACCAAGGCAACGGTTCAACAGTGGCGCCGGACGCGCGCGCGTTAGAACGACGCTTTTTTGCTTTTTTGTTTTTTTTCTCGTCAAACGAACCTACCGACCGACCGAACGCCACAAACCGACCGAGGCGCCGGATCCGGCCTCGGGCGAACGACGCCGGCGGCGCGAACGGCGATCGACAATGGCGCTCGCGGCGACCTCGGCAGAGGAGGCGAGCGGCGGCCTCGGCGTGAGAGCGGCCGACAATGGCGACTCAAAGAAGGGGGCCTTCCTGAGCGCAGCGCTATCCCGAGCGCGCGCGACCGAAGCGAGGAGGTCGGCGGATGACGGCGGCGGCCGAAGGGAGCGGAGGAGGTCGGGCGGATCGGCGGCAGGAGCAGAGGAGGCCGGCGGGAGGCCGAAGGGACGGCAGCAATGACGGCGCCGAGGCAACCCCGGCGCGCGGCGCGTCCAAGTCGGGAGTCGGCGCGGCGGCGACGCGGGAGTTTGCGGAGCTGACGCGGCGCGGCGGACGGCAGCGGCGACGGAAGTCACGCGGAGTCGCGGCGGCGCAAGACGGAACCCTAGGTAAGCCAAAACCCTAGATTTGGCTCTGATACCATGTTATGAATAGCGCATGTATTCATATGAGGCCAATGGGCCGGTATATATACACAAAGTACAGGTGGTAAATATACAAAGAACCTCTCATAACAATGGGGAATAACAAACTATACATATCTCTAACACCATCCACCCAAATCTTATGTAAACCTAACTCTAACTTTCACCCCTCCCCCTCTCTCCCAGCCACCGCAACCCGCCTCCACCCTCGACGCACTGCCACCTCTCTACCTTTGTTGGCCCAGCCAACGTTGAGCATCTTCCTCACTGCTATCACCTCCCTCAGCAGCTGTTGTCACTGCCACCGGTACCGACGTCATCCCTGTTTGCATCCCTGCCCCTCCATCATCTCTCCTATCGTCGACACCCCATCTTGTCTTTGGTGGTTCATTGCCATCAGATCCGCCTACATCACCATCACCACTACACGCTTCCATCTCCCCCGCCTCGCCCTCCTCCATTTTTAGCAGCTACCACCACCATCCACTGCCTCCTAATTGCTCGTCATTATCATTGCCCCCCGCTGCCTCCGCCACCCAACGCTCTCTCCCAAGCCCATGGCTAGTAGTGCTATCGTTGCCTCGGCCTCCCTCTAGATTCGGACTTCGAAGAACCTATATTTCTTACCCTAATGCAGCGAACCACTGCAGTCGGAGACAAAGAACCAGCCGGCCGGGGTTGGAGATGACGGTGGGCGGTGCACGAATCTTGAAGCTAATATGAAGGTTAGAGATTCGACTGATTTTTTCCTAAAAATACGGAAGTGTTGAATGTTTTCTTTAATGTTACGCTGTGCTTTGGCCCTAATTTATCGAGAATCTGAGTTCAAGTGGTTGAAATTATGTCCACATCTGGGCCCAATGTTTGCATCTAATGAACCAGCATCTTCTCATCTGCATGGCATATAGGTGATCTGCACCCTTCGGATGCAAGGGCCCCGGCCCCAGCCCCAGCCATGCATGTTCGTGATGTACCAATGGACATTTCATGGTGGTTGGGATATCAACATATATAAATATAATCTGGACATTGTGTTTATAGTACTGTACGGCATGTATCCATCAGTCGGTACAGTGTACCGTATCCACTAGTTGTCACTTGTCAGCATCAGACATAACCGGAATAGAAGAGCTTGCCGGTTGGATTGTATCTCTTTTTTTATCTTTTGAAATTTCAGCTAGCTCTGTTAAAAAGGAAATAAAGTGGGTTGAATCTCTCCAGAAGATGTCTAAAAGCAAGCTAGCTACTTGGTGACTGGTGAGGATTGAGACAGATCTTAGGATACAAAGTAGGACCTGTTTATCTCAAGAAGTTAGCTTGGACATGTTCCCTTGAAACAATGGTGAGCTACAAAACAATGGTAATTTTCCTGCACAAACTCTTGATTTCCCTTAAGCTGAAGCTGAAGCTATTTTATTTGTTCTAGATTCCTTTGGTTGATGCATTCGTTGCTAGATGACGTGTATAATTTGCGAAAATGCCATATGTCTCAAGAGAACTTGTTTAGTTCCCTTCCTTTTTGCAAGGTTGAGACCGAGTATAAGTTACTGCTGCCAATTCATATCACTTCTCTTTTACGGTGCGTTCTTTTAGGAGGTAACTGATGGCTTATGGCTGCGGCTAATGGCTTTTGGCTTTAGCGCAAGCACTTGTGTGAATGAACCGAATACCGATAAACCGCTTTAAAAATGCTATCACGATAAACCGCTTCAAAACAACGGATGAGAAATTGTCCTATTTATTTATTCAGAGAAAGATATAAGTTGAAAAGAATTGGGCAGCAATCTGGTTTGCTGTATCAATTTAGGCAACAGAGACCCTCCACCCCAAGACATTCTGAAGGTAAAAACAGACGCAAGGCAGTAACCAACAGAATGGAAGCCAGACCAAAATATACTCTTCTTGGTTATGCATCACATTCTTCAATCCCACTCCAACCACTAGCTGTATACACAATTAAAAGCAATCCACATCACCTTTACCAACAACGCAAAAATGAAAAAAAAAAAGAATGTAAAAAATAACTCAAACGAAAAATTATTTAGCTGCCCATAACCCTTTTCTTGAACCCTTCATGTTCATCTTGACTACTCTCTGTTTCCGGTTCCCGCCTTGCTCATCAGTTTCTTTGATGTCTGGTACTGTTACATCGACCTTAACAATGTGATGATCCGAGGTTCCTTTCGAAGAGATGACCGTGTAAGATCCCGGCACAAACTTGTAGGGAGAGTTTGGTGATGCCAGGATGTAATCCATCCTTGTGCCATATTTGCATGTCCCTTGCACATCTGAAGTTCATATCACAGGTTCAGAGTACTTCAGTAACACAGCAAATGAAAGTGACTGAACTGAAACTTCTTGTATTTCACAAGGTAGCTGAATTATCTGAGAAAATGTGACATCTCACCTTGCCCTTTGGCCACAACAACTACAGCCTCGCATTCTCCTGCAAAATATTTGGCGTCAACATACTGCTTTCCCTTCAGGTACTTCATCACCTCCACCTTTGGTGTCGGTTTGCCGATCTCTTCGTAGTACTACAAACCATCAGAATTGCCCATAATGGCTTAAGGTTTCAGCCTTTCAGAAACAATGTGTTATGCTTATACAGGTGATTTCTTGAACACTGCATCTAGTATCTATCTACCTTGACGATGTCGGCCCATCTCTCGGCGGAGTAGTCGGTCTCGTCGAGGGCGTTGAGGCCTCCGGCGAGGATGTGGGGGCCGTCGCTCGACCGGAGTATCGAATTTATCTGCTTCATCCTCCAGCTCTCGTCTAGGTGGTCGAGATGGGTGCAGTGGAAGTTGACCTCTCCTGCCTTGGGCACCTCGATCGTGGCTCGCAGCACGTTCCTGCAGCGTGTGCACAATGCATTTGCTGAACAAAAACGTGGGGAGACATGGAATTATATTCAGATAGCGATTGCACTATCTATATTTTGCTTTCATGATGCTGTGTTTTCATTTCATGGCTCATCTTCAAAGATTTGAAAACTGACAGTCGCTATATATGATAGCAAAAAAAATTATGGCACAAGTTCCTTAAAAGGCTTCAGGTTTCTTTTCATGGAAAATGGTTCTTCTCTGTTTGGAGTTTGAACCATGTTTTCAAGAAATTCTGGGCATAAAGAAAATTAGCTGTTTATCTGTGCGTCCAATACTACCTTCGAGATTCGTGATAAGATGATCCAACAAGCAACGTCCAAAGACGTCATGAAATAGATAGCAGTGTTGTTCTTTGGTTCTTGCAGTACATGGAGTTATTTGGGACAGAAAGTGGCACACCTTGCGAGTACGCAAGAAGATCATTAACAGAACCGGCTATTTATCACATGGAAACAAACGCTCTGCAAGAACTTCTCCTGGTTCCCTCGCATGGCCAAAAGCGAAAAGTTGCTATCCATATTGAACCATTGCCCAGCGAGTTGTCTTGGCCGAAAAGGGCCTGCCTATCTACTGCAGTTTCTCGATGGCGACTATTCGGACGCAGAGATTACAGATTTCTGATCACAAAATGGCAAGACTCCGCTTTTGCTTGACCACAGCGTAATTAGGAAAGCATAATAGAACACAAGTTCCCCTGCCCTTCAACCGCAGCCAATGAGCGCCTAACCTTCTGCACTATTCGCATGTGATCCTTTTCACTAAGACCAACTAATGTGACCATGATCCTATTCTTTTCAGCTTCTAAAAGCTGATTTTCGACTTTTCTATAGTAACTAACTTTTAAACGGGGTATTTTTTAAGATAGGGTATATTAGTTAATTGTAGTACATACTTTACTAATTTCATTTATATTGGCAAAAACCGCACGTGAGTTTCTGTTACTCTATAATCTCTTGTACAAACAGTCCAAAAGTCATAAGCCGTAGCCAAAAGTCATAAGCCGCAACAAAAAAGAACAGGCCCAACCATTCCTAATTGAAGGCCTAAAGCACTGTAAAGCTATACATGGGGACCTCTGAGACACGCGTTTGCCTTTGGATTATGGACGCGGCAAGGTTTGCCAATGGAGCAGGCCACCCAACCCTTATTATAAGCAAGTGGTTAGTAGCTAAATTCAAAACAACCCAAAAAAATTCAAAACGCTTTTGAGTTTCATTAAATCTTGTTTTTGTTTGTTTCTTGGCCCTATCCACCACCTTTCTCAACCGTTCGTGCCTCCTCTCCCCTATGGCAGCATCCTCCCCATTCATTTGTGTGCAGTTCGGTCAAGCGGGACTATTCACTGTCCGACATTTTGCCGAAAGACAACAACTGCCACAAAGATCTCGGTCAGCCGTCCCAATTCAACTGCCGTACTCCTCGTTGATAGCACCTTTGAAATGCATTTAATGCCCCTGACAGCCGTCAAGCCTGCCCATGCCAGGAAAGCCACCGTCGCTGGTTTCGTCCTCTGGACTCCTCCTCCTGCCGCATTCTTCAGTCGCCTAGACACCTCCCCGCTGCCACGCCACTGCAATTCAGTCAATCAACCATACACCTCGCTTTGCATGCTCTGACAGCCCTTAATTTTTGTGACCCTTACTTGGCCGAGCGTCATGACCACCTCGCCACCACCTCTGCTCTCTGCACTTAGCTCAACTCTCAGCCGACCTGACACGCCTTGACCGCCGCATTGTTGCTCCCAAGGAAGTACAAAGATCACCGCAACCAGCAACACCGATCCCTCCTTCACCTCCCCGAGTTAGCCACGTGCCGCCTCCCCGTCAAAGCCTCCCCTATAGCCAACCGCCATACCTCAACTATAAAAGGCCCCAAGCCCCTCCTGTGGACCGTATTGGTGTCCAGTGAGCCCTCGCCACCCCCAATTGCCATGACAATTGAGGTCTCGCTGTCGTCACCAAAAAACTGCAAGTAAGCCTGAATTTCGATTCTTGCTAATACGTCCATTTCAATTCAATTGCTTACTCCTGTAGCATCCTCGTGACCCGAGAAACCCCATCGAAGTGCTTCCTTAACTTCCCTAGCCATGTCCTTCACTGGCGGCTAGCACCACCGTCCTGCCGCACCCCTTCACTGTGGACAGCCTGCCTCCAACACCGCCACCCAAACCATCGCCACCCGAGCCACCCATATATGGTTAAAATGCCGCCAATTGTGCCAAAGAAACCTCTAGTAGCCTTGGTGCCATGAAATCCGATATGAACCTCTCTCCACCGCCGACCCACTATAGCCCATCCCAAGTCATGCCATGCCCAAATATGGAACCCTTATAACCACAGAAATTAGAAACCCATCCATACCCTTGGCTACCCCCGAAAGCCACCACGACAACGCCAATTGGCTGCCAAAATTTCCCCTGTTTTCAGCTCCTGCAGTGCGGCTAAAGCTTGAAGAAGGCCCTGTTCACTTGGGTAACACAGTGAAAGCCCAGTCCATTAATTCGATTCGGGGCAGGCAGTACTGTTCATCACTGTGCATTACTGTAGTGATTTGACCCAGTAATGAGCAGTGCTAAACCCGTTGTGAACAGCAACCAGACATGACGTGAGTAGTGTTCAAACCCGTAATGAACAATAGAATCCAATACTATTCACCAAAACCCCAAATACACATATACATTCATATCAATCGTTTCGAGCCCGTCTACATACACCTAGTTCCGTTTTCCCATACCAGCAACCGATGAAACCCAAAACCATCAAAACACTGCTTCAAACCCTAAACCCGACATAGTCCAAACTTTTACTATTCGCTGAAACCTATATACTCGCCTTGACCATTTTGAGCCATGAAATCCATTCTCAACTATTTTTGGTCTGGATATACTTCGATAAAATCCTAGCAAACCTAGATGTGATTTCAAACCCTTACCTAGTGCCATTTTCACTATTACTATTCATCAAAAGCCCAATAACACATATACAACTATTTTGACCGTTTCAAGCTCACCTAGTCCATTTCCCTGAACACCTCCGTTCAGTCAAACAAGGCATTACCTAAACCCTGACCACGTAAACTTTTTTTTTGTATCTTTTGGTTATTTATTGTATTTTGTTCCCAGGTTGCATCCCGCAAAGAAAGAACTCATTTGTATTCATTTTTCCACGTTAGTATTTGGACCCAGTGAGTTATTGGTCAAAGAACTACGAGAGCAATTGAAGCAAGCGTGAAGCCTACAAAGGAAAGACCGAAGATATCATAAAAGGAGGCAAGTCCTTATATTGATCATGTTGAACCTAATTTTCAAATGCAATATTTTAATTTCAAATACAAATGCATGCTTGCCTTTATTGTGAGTATAGATTGCCTAGCTACACTATACAGTGATACCTCTTATATTCCCTTTTGATGTTACCTTACTCTTGTCACCATAGGATTATCACAACAGTAATATTGCCATATAACGATTGTGTTTAGATATACTTTGGAGAAATTTAAAACATGATAATGGTAGTGATAACATGGGTTACCGCTAGAAATAGGGAATTTTTATAAAATGATGGGAGACCCGGGTGAGAGGCTGCCTTAAGACTGATGCAGGTACTGCCCGGGGTCTGAATTATTAGTTTGTCTCGCCTTAGTCGATTAAGGACTGAATCTGCATGCGCTCATTTCTACACCCACCATACAACCACAAGCCTGGTATGGGGCGGACCTGACCAACTAATTTGTTTTGTTTTGATATAGTCTCCTGCGCCAGTTGGGGGTGACCTGCAGGGTCATTGCCCTGGGGAGGATATGTTGGGGTGAACTTATAGGGGTCACTGCCCGGGGGAGAAAGGTCTGCCCTGAGAGAGAGTGCACTCGCAATAAGCTAATAACGGAGTCCCTTAGTGCTGAGGGTGCAAAATTCCGTGGTAGGAGAAAATATTGAAACAAGCATTATAAATGCCTTGTTATGATTACTCAGTCACACATCTACGGAAATGCGTAATGGCCGATATTATAAAATAATCATATATTTGTGGGTAAAGTTGTACACCTCTGCAAAGTGTTATAATCTACTCGAATAGCCGTGCCACTGGTCATGGGCAACGTGCTGAAATACCACAGTGTAGTTTTCACAAAATAGTTATTGGTGTGGGAGTATGGTAAAGGACATAGGCTGAGGTCCACGGACCAGGCATGTGAAATATATGTGAGGACAATTGCTCCCACATAGTTAAATACTTATGGACATTTTACTTATTTATTTTATTTTAGTTAAAGTGGATAAGTTATAGGTTTGAAATCTAATTATGATATGACATTGAAAATCTAGCTTCACACAAAAGAAACATAAAATCATCATTTGATTTAACCTTACATATAGATGATAGTCTTATAAATGCATTCTGCTATATAACTTGCTGAATACTGCTGACTGTACTAAATCTTGCTATATTTCCACCACAACAGATACCAGAAGAATAAAGAATACTTCAAGTTTACGTGTTAGGGTTACAACCGCACTCAAACGTTCTTGTAGGGATTTTCTTCGATTCTTCAGTATTTAAGTTAAAATTTTGGGCTTTGACACCCGTAAAGTTGTTAAAGTTGATCGTTAAGTCATATTTTAATCAAATTAACCCTGTTTAAATGTTCATGAGCAGGCATGATATTCCTTCTATCTATAACTGAACTCCTAGACTGTTACGAAAGGTAACGACAGCCTGTTCCCATAAACGGGTGCGTTACATTATGTCCAGAAATGATTTGTCGCGTTGTGAGTCCTCCTAATGGTTCGGTTGACCCTTGCCACTTGGGGGTAAGTGAGTCCTTCGTTGGGCGTACTGCTGTGGGGGATTCGGATCCCTCATCAGCCTTTCCCGCAGCATGGTCTCCGGGATCATTGGATGGATCTCCAGGGACCAACTCACTGTCCGAAGCAAGCATGGTCTGCTCATAGTCGTAGCAGACCTCCATGTTGATTTTCGCGTAGTCGGCTAAGTCAAACCAGTTCTTCTCGTTCCATTCATCCGTCATGATGACATTAGGAAGAAGAAGAGAAACTTGCCGACGAAAAAATTACTGAAGTCTTGAAAATGGTTACTAGAGTGTAATGTGGAAAAGAGTCTGCACTATCTGTAATCAGGCTTCGGTCCTCCCTTCATCCCCTGGTGTTAACCTTTAAATAGTTGACGGAGCGACGGTAGAATGGGTGAGCCGGTAGAATGGCCGTCTGAGAAAGACACTGGTATCAGCTAATTAATGTCGAAGCATGAGGAAAAAATTGCCTGTTGTTTCCTCAGTAGCTTAATGCTCCGTTTGGCACATGGAATTTCAGGAAACGGAGCCATTTCGTGCGAGAACTGGCCGGTGCAAACAGCTCGTTAACAACACTCGCCGTCGGGTGCACTGAGATGGACAAAATCAAACGGCCGGCACGTCCGTGCAAGCATGCATGCGAGGAAGAGGACGCTGGTTTGTCTCGATCCAACTCATCCAAGGGCGGTGCGACGGCTCGTGCCCAGCAATTGTTGCGACGCACGGCGAAACAAGACAACGCGGCATGCTGGCGCGCACCGACCGCTGTTCAACCGAAACGAGCAGCTAGCTGCGGCGAGCTACTGGCCGGCGACAGTTGCGGCGCTAGCTAGAACGGTGGGGGCAAGCAATGCCGACGAGTTCGACGCTGGCAAGATGGGCCCCAGATGAGCATGCGAGCTCCGACATGTCACATGCCACGAGCCGCGGTCGGGCAAAGTATTGACTGGTGCTACTGTTACTGAGAGACCTCGGCCCAGGAAGAGGATGGAACATTCAAGATTATGACACTGACCTGGCAGCGCTGGATCCCATCGTACTACTAGCTAGTATTCTCGCTATTGTCTGGAAAAGAAACACTTCAGATGCCGAGGGCTCGTTTTGGAAAATGGGGATCTCACAGAAATTCAAGAGGATTTATATAAGAATCATACATTCTATATAAAACACGAATTCGAGATTACAGTTGTTACCTCGCACGGCTTGGAAAGGGGGCTAGGCCAGGCATGAAAACCAGCTTGTTGGTATTGAGTTACATGTAATATAGAGTTCCCCTAAAAACTTAATTTGATAAAGAAAAACGGACAATTTACTTATATTTCAACATTTTTCCTCACGTGTAGACTCTCTCAGTCCTAAGATTTAGAATAGAAGTGGATTACAATTTTTTTTAATTGCGCCAGCCGAGTCTTGAACTCAAGACCTCATGGTTTGAATACCATATTGAGTTGCATGCATTAACCAGTTCACCCAAAAGTTTAATCTGGTGAAGAAAGATGGACAATTCACTTTAACACATGGTATGGTCCGGCCCGGTAGAATGTGTCGTGCTCTGAATAGCCTGGTACGGCGAGCATGGCGCCCCGCGTGGGCATGGGCCGCATGATGAGCCGTGGTTCAGATGGCCTCCTTCGCCTTGCCTCACCTCGCCGCTTTGGCTGCGTCACCTCCTCCGCCACCACCACCTCGCCACCTCGCCCATCTCCGGCCGGCCCAGCTCGCCACATCCTCCGCCTCACCTCACCTCCCTTCATCACCGCCTCACCCCACGCCCGCCTCTCCACACCGTTGCCCTCCACGATGTCGCCTCTCCACGATCTTCGCTTTGTGACACCTGGCCCATGTGTGTGTGCATATGAATTTCTGGGTTAGTCCCACCTTGCTAGCTTACTTTAAGAAGCACTTACATATAAGCCTAGAAGTTTTGAAGGTAGCACCCCCGGTTAACCATTTTGCGCGAAGCGAGGACGAAAGTGCAAGCGGGTTGCTACGTGTGCGTGGCCTATCCAGAATGTGGTTAGATCTGAGCCGGTTTGGACCCTAGGGCGTTACAAATGGTATCAGAGCCGACTCTCGCGGTTACATGGGCGTGTACGGGTCAAGGGCGCGGGCATATGGTGCATGGCGCGTGTGGGCTCGTAGCGGACACACAGTATGGCATATGTGCTGGCACTGAACGTACGGACATGTACCAAGAGAGGAGATCCTTATCACTTGCCCCGGTGTGGGTATAGTCCGACGAGGACATCGGGTCTTTTGAGGGGGTGTGTGTGACACCCCAGCTCATGTTGGCCCATGTGTGTGTGCACATGAATTTCTGGGTTAGTCCCACCTTGCTAGCTTACTTTGAGAAGCACTTACATATAAGTCTAGGAGTTCCAAAGGTAGCACCCCCGGTTAACCGTTTTGCGCGAAGTAAGGACGAAAATGCAAGCGGGTTGCTACGTATGCGTGGCCTATCCAGAATGTGGTTAGATCTGAGCCGATTTGGACCCTAGGGCGTTACAGCTGCCCCCCATTGCGCCATGTCTGAGTGCGGGGCGCCTGGCTCCGAGTCCGACACAGCCACATCCCCACTTCCATTGCAGCGTCCGCGGACCCCGCATCCTCATCGTTCGATGTTCGTGGTAGTTCGAGTTTCAGACCAAGCGGCGAAAGAGCATGCTTTACAGTCCTAATGTACGTCTGAGGGCTCTAACTAGCTCGCACGGATTCCGCGCCAACTCGTACTGTTGTTCCAACCTTTATAGTGAGCGGGAACAACATCAATGCTTGAGTATGGTGGCAGGACGCAGAGGTGGCCGAGCAAGGAGCCGCAGCGCCCGTGCTCATGGCTAAGCGAGGCTCGACAGCGGTGGCACCAGAGACGTAAGCACATGGTACAATTATAGCACGAGGGGAATGAAGATGACGTCCGTCACCTCCGTCGTCTATAGGTACGAAGGGTTGACCCGAGGCCGGTATGATACGATGCCAACCAATCGTGCTTTGGGTTGTGCCTAGATTTCGCCACAGACGAGTTAGGCCAGTATGGTACAGCAGGGTGGCCATTTTGGGCCAGCATGAGCCGACATGGACCAAAGCGCACCAGTCCGTGCCGTGCCGGGACAGTAAGGCCCGACTCCCAGCTCTTGAGGGGAGTTGACTTACCGGAAGTCGGACTGGTCGGCGACGCGGTGCGCCTTCCAGCGCTTGATGGGCCAGCGGGAGAGGATGGCGTTGCCGTAGTCGGGCGCCCAGCTCTCGGCGAAGACGTAGCGCATGCCGAGCCCCTCGGCGAGCTCCGACAGTGGCCGCATCCCGCGCTCCTCCTCCGCACGCACGTTCTGCAGCCCGATGATGTCCGCGCCCACCTCCCGCAGCACCTCCTCCACGCTCCGCCGCCGCGCCTCCGCCTCCGCCTTCTGCTGCTGCTGCTTGCCTTTCCAGCTCCCGTTGCCGCTCGTCATGCCGAGCTTGCTCCTCTCCCGGGATATCTCGTTATCCTGGAGATTGATGAACACGCGCGCCTTGCTCGGCGACCGCGCCAGGCTCGCCTGCGCCTTCAGGATTCCCTTGGGCCGCCGCGCGCCGGCCTTGCTGGCCGTGTGACCGGCGCTCCGATGGGACGCGTTGCGCTCCCCTCCCGCTCCCGCTCCTGCCGCTGCCTCAGGGGCCACGGCGGGCGCCATGGAGAACATGGCCGCGTTGAACGTCGCCACGCGGATGGTCACCCCCTGGCTCTCGCCCGGCGCCGAGCCGTCTCTGCTGCTGCATGGGGTGGCCTTGTTTTTGCCGCCGAACCGGCGAACGGTCACACGTGTCTTGGACGGCGACGCCGCAGCACCGCCGTGGCGGCCCCTGCGCGGGCGCGGGTGCAGCGCGCGGAGACCGGCGAGGACGCGGCGCAGCATGTGCCTCAGCGCGGCGGGCGTGAAAGAAGCGTGCGCGCGCGAGCCTTGCCTTGCCTTTGCTTGGTTGTGTCTGTGTGCCCAGTGGCTTCGCGACGAGGCCATGGCTTAGCGCAATATACTACTACTCCAAGGCTGCGTAGTGGTGACAGGGGACGGCGAAAGCGACGGCTCGCTTCGCTTCGCTTTGCTTCGGCTGTGGATTACAGGTAGTTACACGGGACATGGCTCCGGTGTTCGTCCGTATGCGTGTACGTACGCTCGTCGGCGTCGGCGTCTGGTCACAAGTGAGATTTGTTGCTTCCTGCAGCATTGTCGTTTCTTGTACTTCGTACCTATGTACAGCTACCTCTTCTTGACGCATCCATGGTATCTTCTCTTGTCCATCTCCAACTGCCGTTACATACGTACAGATCTACAAGTGACAGAACACTACAGTGAAAAGTTCACACCAGAATGTTCTCACCACTGTTGGTGCAGTCAGTTGCTGTGCAAGTGTAACTAAGCTCTCACTCGTAGAAACAGCTAGCAATGTATAATACACATTCTGGAAGAAGAAAAATCAGAATCAAAATCAAAGTAAATGGTGCTGGAAGGCATCATATGGCGCCACAGTGCGAGCACCGAGCAGTGCAGCGGCGACGCAGCTGGTGATGCCCGCAACCCACCTGCCTGCTCTTCTCGGATATGAAAGAAACAGAGACAACTGGCTGCAGGCTCCGCCAACCACTCCACGAGCTGAAGTGTAATGAAATCCAATCGATCCATCCGTGCATGCGTTGCTTGCTGCTCCCAGTTTCGTTCAGAATACCACGACGGGTCCCTGTAGCGACCGTTGACTGCCTGCCCTTTTCTGTTCCTTAGAGAAGCATTATACAAACCAACTCGTCACAGCTCACGCCATGAATTAAAACTGTGCATAAATTTATCGTTGCAGCGGACCAGTGAAGGAACTTTTCGTTTCTGCAATTTGTGTGGAGATCGATGGATACGATTAGCATCTGATGCTGACGCTAGAGAGGTTAATTTACACATGATCTCACTGTATATTTCATACGAGTAATGATTAACTAGCCTTGCTGAGGTTGAAGGATGGATGGTGACAATTAAACAGGGTTTGCTGAATATGGGAAAATTGCACATATACTTCATAGTTAGTAGGCATTTGTAAATTTACCTCACACTTGAGTGACCTTGTAATTTTGCCCCATACTTGACATGCCTCTTTATTATTTTGCCCCATTGCCCATTTAGTGCTATTTTAATTTCGTTTTTAATTTTTTGGGGCAGGAAATGACAAGAAACCCTTTAATTGGTGAACCTCCTCTCTTAGTCAGTGTACAGATGCACAAAAAGTTTAGAAAATGCAGTAAAATATTTTTTAATGTCATTTCCTGCCCTAAAAATGAAAAACGAAATTAAAATAGCAACTAAATGGGCAATGGGGCAAAATAATAAGGGGGCATGTCAAGTATGGGGCAAAATTACAAGGCCACTCAAGTGTAGGGCAAATTTACAAGTGGCTACTAACTATGGGGTATATGTGCAATTCCCCCGCTGAATATTGGTGTGACGTTTGTACTATTTACTGGCCGCTTATTGTTCACTGTAGTGTTTACTGTTACTACAGGGGTCTATACTTGCATTGACCAGTGCAGTGAAGAGGATTAAAGATCGACCAATAAGATTGATTCCAGTAAATGAGCTGGAGATTTATGAATAACTGAACTTTCGGATGATCCAAAAGCAGCATTTACCCCCTCTATGGATAACTGAACTTACACCGATACCAAGAGTCGTATATGGAAGAACATGGACAGATAAAGAACCTGTTTGTGAAAAGAAACAAGTGTATGTCTATACCAGTCAGATTGATCTGAGGCGTTAGATCTCCATCCAACGGATCCACCCATACAAGCCCCCCCTCCAAAAAAAATGACCCCCCTCAAAAAAAATGATCTAGTGCGTTGGATCTCCATTTAACGGCTCAAAATCTGATTGTTTTTGTCCTCAAAAATAGTCGAATCTTGTATAGACACTCCCAAGAAACAAATCAAAGCTCTCTTTTCTTGGTACGGCATGTGGACAGTACAGGTACAATATATGGATTTCCCACCCTGAACTGTTTATACCCTTACTTAAATCTACATCTCTACTACTCCACGTTGAAACATCCATGGCTGAGTTTACTCAAGCAGTGATCACATGATCCTTCAGACACTTGGTATCTGTGCAAGATTCATTAAGAAAATCCGACAAAAAAAATCGATGAAACGAACCAACTCTCCCGGCCGTCTCGCCTTTAGGAAAGTTCACGAGTTTGGAAAACGAAAGAACCTTGGTCTCTCGATCGTCATGGCGAAATGATGCATGTATGGACAGGGGAAAGAAGACAAGTTGTCATAGGATAGGATAAGACGAACATGTGAAGAAGCCGCGAGGGCGTCAGAAAGCGCAGGGTGCGCACCTAAAAGCCGAGCAATTTACATACGCTTTAGCGCGCTCGCACACAGCTTCACCCTGTCCGTCACCACCATAGCGAAGCAAGCCCCACTCCACCACCAACAACCACCCACAAACCTGGTCGGAGTCTGTGTTGTAATCTTTGAGACGTTGAAAAATTGGTGTGAAAGTTTCTGACTTTGTTCAATTATTGGTTTGGATTTGGTGTGACCACTGTCACTCGTATTCGAACCTGAAGAGACACATGCAGAGAGGATGGTTCTGATTTCTGAAGATGGCAGCTATATCAATCACACGTTGTGGGTTCCTGATTAATAATTTCGGTCAATTAGCAGAGGTGATTCCCAAAGGGAACTGATTAGTGGAAATGAGGATCACTGATGTGATTGACGGGTACTTATGATAATTGATACAGGAGGCAGCAAGTGCATCTGTACTTGCAGAAAGGGTCATTTCTATGATGATTGTGCTGGGCGATCATAAACATCTTTGCACGCAGGCATTCCTGAATCTAGCACATTTCAGTCCCTCTTGGCACAAATCGCATGTTTTTTGTGAATTGTTGCCGACTTGAACCATTCATTATTTCGGCATCACAACAGATGCAGAGCCAGCTAGAGTTGACATATGCATGTAGTGCAACCGGTGCTATCAAATCAGGGTAGCCCAACCTTAGCCGTTATTTTGTGGATCAGGTCTACTTCAACATTTTTTAAATAGATTACATGGCAAAGCAAATCCTAACCCAAGATGCTACTAATTCTTTGTTTGGGACTCATAAGATGCTAATTCTGGGCATACATGTGTAGCTGTTGCTATATTTTTCAGCTTTTCTATGGTACCTCAATTCAATATTAGTCGTCCATTCTTTTTGATCCAATAGATCAGATTAGTTAGTTTCTAGTTATATGTCCCTGACAGTACAAGTAGTAGGGATCCCGTAAGGGGTAAAATTGTAATCTCCCATATATGCATTTTAACGTAAATGCATGGGTATAGTAGTGATGTCATGCTCCTGGTGGGCACCACCGAGGCACCGATGCCTCCTTGAATTCAAAATATAGAGAAAACTCTGCCACAATTTACAAAATCCATATAAATATGCATGAACCTCATTCAAATCTTTATGCACATATTTAGGGGGGAGCTTTCTTTATATAATATAGCTTTGCCAAGTATTAATTTTAAAATCCATCTTGTATTAAATAAAATAAATTTAAAGTTTCCGAAGTTTATTCAAGAGTATACAATTGTTGTGTGCGAGGTGTATACTCGAAAAATTAATTATTTTTTCATCACTTGTTGAATATTGTCATCAATTACCAAAAAAGAGAAGATTGAAGGATCTGGACCCATCATTATGAGTTAACGACATGTTTTAGTAGTTAATGATAATTGAATTGTAGGACTAATAGTTACATTGAGATGAATGAACAAGACATGTCTCGTAGTGATGGATGACTTAAGATCGCTTCATGCGGCTGATCATCCTCAAGCAAAGACTTCACGTGTTGATGAGTAAAATCATGACCCAAAACTTGAAGTTGAGATATATGTCATCGAGCTTCAAGTGAATGCGCAAGGCAAATGTATGACTAGCTAAGACTAATGATGTGTTTTTAGTCTTTTACTGGTCTTGGTGTTTGGTTGGAAAACCGAGTTGCTAGTATAGGATGTATTATTAAGAGAGGCTGTGACTAGTAGCTTGAACGTATCATGTGTTGATAGCTCACTTAATTGTTCTAACTTTCTCCGTGGCATGAAGCTAATATTTTCGAATACATTTTGAAAACGATTGTAGCTCATGCGTAAGTCCTTCGTAACATGTGACTAAATATTTGCAAATGTATCTTGCAACATGTTGATGTCCATGTTTTCTCCTTCCATGAGGCATGATGCTAATATTTGGGATGTGTCTCTTAAATGTTTATAGCTCATACAAATATCGTTGCTTCATGTGAATTAAGTTTGAAAAGGCAATATGAGTTTGGTCCATGTTGTCATTCTTAGTGATGTGGTTCCAAAAAATAATTGCGGATGTGTTCCATGATCTATTGGGAGTCACATTTTAACCTTGAATGCATATCTTTATATTTTGCAAAGCTTTTATGCAAAGTACCCAAGAAAATATGCATTGTACTCACCTGTCTTGGGCTAGCCTTAAAGGTGGCGGTCTGATCGGCTTTATATAAGTGGTCAGACCGGCCTAATGTTTTTCACCCAGACGAAATGGCAGTCTAACCAGTGGAGTGGTTAGACCGGAGTATACATGGCGGTCTGACCAACCTGAACATGGCGGTTAGATTGCCCGACGGTCAGACCGACATACGCATAGCGGTCTGAGTGGTCCGTGGAAATACCGTTTTCATCTCGCAATATTTTTTCTATAGGGTGACTTTTTTATAGTGTTACGACCGGGACCCTTGCGGTCTGACCGGACCTGGTGGCCAGATTGGTTCCTGTGTGGGTGGTCTAACTGGTCTTTCATTATAACAGCTAGTTTTATAGCCGTTGAGAGGATCACGGAAGTACTGGCCATGTGTTAGTGGTACTATGCCTCGGGCTGATTCTTGCCCCCTCTTTGTTCTAACGGCTAGTTTTTGAGTGGATGGTATAAATACCTTCTCAATGGCTGTTGGGTGGGGGTTGCTGGTTCTATTCATCAATTCCTTGAGCTAAAAGCAAGTCTTCTCTTTATTTGTGCATGCGTTGTACTTGGTGGTGGACTGTGTCTATTGAGTTAAGATTCTTGATTCGTTTAATTGAGGATCTCTGACTTGTTATTCTTAAAGTTTGCCGACTTCTAGACGGCTTCGGAGGCGTGGTGGTCCGGTGATCTTCTCAAGAAGCTTGTGAGAAGGTCCGGCGTGGTGGTTTGGTGCTCACCATCTCTGGAGTGGAGGAAGAGCAACCTTAGTGGATTGGGTGGTTAGGCTTAATTGTGGAGCTGATCCAACTCGGTTGGGCTTACCTCAACGTGGATTAGGGGGAACTGATAAGTTTCTAAACACCACGGTAAAACATCGAGTGTCATTGTGATTTGCTATCGTGTGCTTAATTTATATTCATTGAATTAAATTGAATGTTTGTCTTCATAGAACTATGTTGTTGGTGCACTTAATCAAACTTAGATAATTTAAACCTTATTTGTGCAAAACCAAATAGTTTACACTTCCGCATTGTTAGATTTGGTTATAGCCTAGAATGAATTTTTAAAAATGCTTATTCACCCCCCTCTAGTCGGCCTCCTCGATCTTATACAATCATAATTATTGCGCATGAATTCTATGATGCCTTACCGATCCATCAATTTTAGGTTGGTTACATAAGCAACTCTACTTAAGATTTATGGCACTTACTAATTGAGTATGCACAATCATTCCATTGCATGATCATTTTTCCCCTGCAGAAAGCATCACGTGGCTGGTGCGAAAAGATGGTGGATCTCACAAAAGACTCATCGTAGGTTTTACAAATTATAGTTTGAAGGCAAGTTTTACAAATTATAGGGCCTGTTGGCGAGCTCCACCGACTCGATTCACCTAGAAGGTGGATCTGAGCCGATTCACCGTGGAGCAGCTCCATCGTGGATCCGGGATTCGCAAAGTGTTTGGTACAGCTCCACCTCCTCTCTATCTCACTTCCACCGGGCCCCACGCGCCGTGGCAAAATGAAAAAGAGGCACGGACACGCACGGACGCAGGCAGCATGCCGGCGGCGCAGCAGCAGGCGAGAAGAGGAGGAGGCGCGCATGCCCGGGAGGTGGTGCGGGCCCGGGCAAAGTGACGCGGGGAGGCGCGCGCCCGGGAGAGGCGAGGCCTGGAGGAGACCGCGGCGGAGGAGAAGCGGAGGAGGTGGCGGGAGGGAGAAGGCGAGGAGGCGGCGGAGGAGGAGGGAGGCGGAGGCCCGGAGGAGGCGGGAGGCGCGACGCGAGAAAAAGAAAGGTTGAACCGTTTTTTTGTGTAACCGGGCAGGCAGTGGTGGGTAATTTTTCCCAACTCCACCAAATTTGAGTTGGTGGAGCACCCTTGAGGTGCTCCACCAAATCCATGAATCTGGGTAGATCCATCTGCTTCGTGGAGCAGATCCATGGTGGAGCTGCTGGAGCTAGAAGTGTTTGGTGGTAAAATTGAATCTGGATCTGATTTTTGTGAATCTGGAGCTGGTGGAGCTCTGCCAAACAGGCCCATAGTTAAGTGTTATTAACCTTAAGGAGATGTGTAATGCTTACTTTGTAGCAGGTTTCGCTTTATTCTATCTCCATAGCCTACAACCTCTTTAATTTAGCTCTCCAAGCGTTGTCAACAGGGGCGGATCCAAAGAGGATCCAGTGAGGGCACAGGCCGCCACTCAATTCGCAGAAGTCCAGGTATATAGCCTAAGATTTAATGCTAGTGCCCCCACTCAGCCCAACTAAAAGGCCTCCACTCATCTGTGATTTATCAAATTGATGAAGGAAGCCTTCATTTTGCCCTCTACTAAAAGGCCAGGTATACTTGGCTTTGTGGGTGTGCCCCCTCTCAGATTTTATCCTAGATCCGCCCCTGGTTGTCAATGTGCTAGTTCTGAGGATTTTGAGAAGGTTGAGCATATTGGAGTCTGCTTGAAAGCAATGGAGCTCATCGAACAGATCGCAGAGATAATTAGCTCGGATGGCGGAGGTGCTCTTATAATTGACTATGGCAAAAATGGAATAGTCTCCAATAGTCTTCGGTTTGGATTTAAAATTTTGTTTCACTACACCTGAGATGAGGTCAAGATGTTGTTGACTGTCTAGTATGTACAAAGCTCCGGCCAATCTTGATCTAGTGCCTCTCTTAACTTAAAATTATGAAGTCTTCGATGCTCACATAATACCTAAATTCAATTCCTAATTTGTACATTATTTGGTTTTTATCTAATGTGCTTACAAACATAATTATCTCATCGACTATTTCTTTTATTATATCTTTTGAGTAAGATATCTTGAATGAATGGCATGGGTACTAAGAAACAATAATATATACAGACAATCCACAAACACAAGTTTGTTCACATATTAGATGGCCCTGGTTCTGCTGTTCTGAGTACCTATGTTGATTTTGATTCAATCAGGCGCTCGACCTAGGAAGTTTAAGGTTTGCATGCATATTATTAGCTGGTACTGCTACTACTTTTCATGGTAAGATAAGCATTTCTTACTAGAGTTATGTTGCCATTTCTTCAAATGATATTTCTGTCCATGGGCCAATGACCTAGTCCCAATTCTTGGGTTCTCTTGGTATAAACTTCCGGGTGGAAGCCCTTCTGCAAAATTGCACCAAGGAGCAGGCTGAGTCTCTGAGAACAGGCTGCTAGCATTTAGGCAAAAGTATCACATAAAGAATCACAAAGATGCAGTCTAGTATTGATAACTATATTTCATATGTATATGCAGGAATTAAAAGCTTATGTGCTCATTTAGAGATAACTCAATAGACATATTATTAGAGATACTGTCTCTAATATTATATTTAGATGATATAAAAATCTTAGAGACAACCTGAGGGATAAACTATTGTATATACCTTTACAATAACTTCTAACATCTATTTGGTTGGAAAAGGGCCGTCCGGTCGGGCTCCGCGCTTCACGCGGTGGAGGTATAATATATACATGGTTTTACAGGTATCTCTCTGCAATTGTTACCATTACCGCAGCGGAGTCGTCTTTTGACAGAGGGATCCCCCGCAAGGCAGCCGCCCTTACCCGCCGAGCCGCTTAACCCAGCTCCGACTCGGCGGCTCCCTCCTCCGTCTCCTCCGATCTCTCGAATTCAAACACCCCCCTCCCAGACGCCGGCGACGAGCGCCGCTGGCTAGGGTTCCGCGCTTCGCAAAGCGGCGCCCATGGCCGCATCCGGCTTCGGACGCGACGCTGGCCCCCTCAACCGCGGCCCGGGCTCCCCCGCCCTCGCCTTCGGCGCCGGCGCAGCCACTTCCCCCTCTCCCGCCGCCCCGCCCGTCCCCGTTCCCTTTCCCTCCGCTCGACCGGTCAGCCCTCTCGCGACTTCCGTCTCGCGCTTCCCGAGCCCACGCCCCCAGCAAGCCGCGGCGGCCGCCAGCTTTCGCCCTAGTGTCACTGCGCCCGTTCCCATACAGTCATCCTCCGCACGCCCGGCCACTGCTTCCGGCGCCTCCGGTTCCGTGCGCTTCCCGAGCTCTCGTCCCGCCCTTGATCCGGGGGCAGCCGCTGGGCATCTTCACAGGTGACGTTTTGTGCTTTCCCCCCTTCAGGGATGGGTTGCTTTGGTTTGTGTTGCTGAGTTTTGCTATCGAGCTGATTGACTAGTGATTAGGTTTCTGTACTTGCTGTTGCATCTAAATAGCTGTAGATAGCAGAAGAGTAGCATTAGGCATGGAGTACTGCAAAACCTGATGCATGTGTTTGCGTTATACAGAGCTATATTCCACCCACTGACCCACACTAGTTTATCGTATATGGTGATTGCATACATTGATGATATCCACATTAGAGATGGCCAGATGTGCATATGAGAAATTTTGTTTGGTGGGATGCATGTCGGTGTGTGACTATCGGCAGGTCATCCTATTGTTTCTCCAATACGCTCTGATCTACACTGATCATTGGAAATTGTGGCATGTTCCGCCATGTCGCCATAGAGAAATGTTGCAATCCACGCATAGCAACCTTCTAGCTAATTCTGTGCCTTATGCACGCTGGTGCTTTTGTACCAAGTGACTGTGATACAGAACAGGGTACAGCTATATTTGCATGTTGTTCAGGTGAACAGTGAATACAACATTACAACATGTGTAATGAGAAGGTGTCTCATTGCTAGGATGCCAAACAAGGATCTAGTTTTTTGTGGCTAATCGTCAAATCCCATTTCACCTGATTGTTACAATAACCATGCTACATTGTTGATGAATTTTTCATGCTTGCATTCTTTGCAGGCTAGCTGCACCGTCAATAAGTAGGCCCGTGGATCCTGTTATTTCCTCAAGGAGCAGGTCCCAATCACCTTTATCAAATCAGCGTGTGGATTCTCCTGCAGACTATGATAATGGTATGGGACAAAGAAGGTAAAGCTGCTTCTTGATGTATTTCTCGTCAAACTACTGGATTCATAAGGATCAAGTTTATACTGGTGTCTTATATACAACCGTATCCATGGTACGAATAACTAGTACTACATAAGGGTTTCATATGAAAGTATAGCTGGAAACTTAACAACCTTATTCCTCCTTTGGAGCTTATTGGTTGTGTTTTTTTTGGCTACAAGTTCTAGTATCGTTGTCCAAATGCTGCAGTTCAAAGAAATATGGCATGGGATAATCTGTGCATGATCAGTATCATGTGAGCCTCTTTTGAAAAGTGTGCAAAGAACCAAATATTATCGACTTACTGCTGAACTCTAATGTTGTTGTTTAGCAGTTATTTACCACAATGCTGTGGTCAGAAGTACAACATATTTTATTCACTGGTAGTTCTTAAATGGAAAACTACATGGACCATGATCGCTGTTGTTGAAATATGCAACTGGTGTATAGTTGATGTTGGCTCTGGCATGTTTGACATGTTATTCTTTCTCTGTAGCACCCTACGTGATGATTAGATGTATGGTTATAATGTTATATAGGTCTGGAAAAAATCTCTTTGTTATGTACTTGTTTAGTTGAGTTCTTCCTGGAGCTCTCTACTTTAGCCTTTAGGGTGCTGTTCATCAGGAGTTCAAAACCTAATGTTTTTTCCATTGATAGGTTGGTAAACTATGCAGACCCATTGTTTGAAAATGGTAGTGTGCAAACTATGCAAACTTCGGAGCAAATGAGGATGCGATCTCCAGAGTTTGGAAAAACAGCAAGATCACCACCATCAAACATTACCAGCAAGTTTAGATCTCCGTCAAGCCTTCAAAATTATCCTCCTGTGCAGATTGCTGATCCTCGCGATCATGTGTACAAGTGAGTTCTTTGATACAATTTTCTTAATATTATTTACTATGTTGCCTTTTAGCCTCTATCAGTGTCTTGGTACAAGTCTACAAACTATTACAGTAAAGAGTGTAACACTAGCTCCTTAGCTAGCGATTAGTATTTTCCAGTACTAAATGTTGCTGGTCATTCTGTGCTGTTTATTTCCCTGTTGCTGCTGATATTTCAGGCATAATATAACACCTTCCAAGTTTGGAAACCAGAATCAGTCTCCTTTGCATGATGCACGAACAGCAACACCTCCTCTTTTCAATAGCAATCGTTTAGTTCCAGGAAGTGGCAAACCCCGTCCTGGCTTGGGGAGTGGTGCATCTTCTCCATTAGTGCTTGGTGATGCGACTCACTATGGTAATTCAACGCAACCAGTTATGGCTCAACAAGAGATGAGCGAACATATTCGACCCCAAAGGTGCTGTGAGCCAGAAATGTTAGAAATAGCCACATTGTTGATCTGAATATCCTTCTATTTGTGATTCAACATTTTCTTGTGGGCATATTCATCCTTAACCAGTATAGTCTTTAATCCAATAGCAGTCATTCATACACAATTTTGATTCGAAGGAGAGATATAAGACAATTAAAAAAATCGTTTGTAGATAGAAAAAATTCTTACTGTGTTTGTCTTGTGAGTTGTACTGAAGTTTCTACTAGATGTATACTGGTAGATGTCACATGGGGCAACCTTGGTAGATCCACACGGGAGAATGATCTCTGTTGACATTTTATTGAAAAACATGTTACCTTTCCTTGCCCACCTTTTTCCTGTTGGGACGAGCTTTCTATTCAAAAGGACATTAACAAATGATGAAGCCACTTTCACACTGTAATTTAATATTCATTGAATAGTAAGAGTAGCTGTTGTGATGACATTTATTATCTAGGTCACTGTAAATTCGTTGTCTATTGCCATCCCTCGATGTGTGCACATGCTTGCGTGTGGGTGCGTTGTGTTAATGCCATTGTAATGTGTTTTCTTCTTTTCTTTATAGATTATCTGCTCCATTTCAAAGTCGATCATTGGATCATAACATTTCAAAAAGGTCTAGGTCACCTACCTTATCCTATCAGGATGGTGATGGTGCTGAAGTTCGTTTTGATGCTGGTGCAAATACTAGAAGGTATCTACAGATGTTCATTTCTTTATGGTGGTGTAGGTTTTTCTTTATTTGGTACATAATGTATATGCTTTACCAAGTACTTAGACACCTTACAACATTGCTCGCCTTATAGCTTTCTGTGTATATAAATAATTCTGTTTTTGCTTTGATTTTGTATAAAGATTCAGAAGGAAACCAGATAATTGTGAGCATCTATTGGAAACAATTTTGCTTGCTTTACCTTTTATTGAAATGAGGAAATGCTTTGCATCATTATCTTGGCTATGGGTCACCCAGGCAACACTAATTCCTTCTCACTAGTCTTCCTCTACTTGGTTGGATGTGTTACCAAACTGAACCAAGAAGAGCACATTTATGGAAATTTTGTACATGCTATTCAGAAATTTTGTTTTCCTTGCAGCTGTTACTCTTGCTGATGGAATATTCAGAAAACATGTGGTTTGTTTGAGCTTCTAAATGCGGAAAGCCCTTACTCAAGTTCCCAATAAGAACTAACCTTTATGTTACTTTTTCTATTTCTCCCCCTTCATTTTCAGAATGATTAAAAAAGGGAAATGTGAAATTCTTGTTTATTCTATTTGGCCACTAATCTTATTGGTTATAGTAAGATAGCGATTATTATGTTAATGTTTATCACATGGTTTTCTGGAAACGCTAAAGGAGGCTAAGTATATTCTAGTGGTCTTAAACCTGATGTTGGAGTATAAGTGAATTGCCCATCTTTCCTCATCAGCTTAAGCTTTTGGGTGAACTGGCTGGTGCATGAAACTCAATATGGTATCAGAGCCAAGAGGTCTCGAGTTCAAAACCTGGCTGACGCAATTAAAAAGATTAATTGCAGTCCACTTCTATTCCACGTATTAGGCCGAAGAGAGCCTATACGTGAGGGGGAGTGTTGGAGTATAAGTGAATTGCCCATCTTTCCTCATCAGCTTAAGCTTTTGGGTGAACTGGCTGGTGCATGAAACTCAATACCTGACATGACTGTTTCACTCAGTTTTGTTACTGATGCACTATGGACTTACAGCTAATGTGGAAAGCATTTTTTCCTGCTTTCTTTACAGACTGATAGACTATACAGATACCTTGATTGATGATGGAAATGTTGAAACTTCAAAAAGGATGAGATCACCTTCATCAGAATTCACAAGCATGAACAAATTGCCACCTGCAGGTTTTGGCAGCAACAGTGCAGCCCAGAATCTTCGCTCAAATGCTGAAGTCCAGAAGTAAATCCTTTTGCTTTGAGTTTGTTATGTTTTATGTCTGTTTTGGTCATTATGTTTGTTCAGATAAGTGGTTTCAATTGCAAGGGTGAAAATTAATTGTAATTAGCGAGAGCACAATCTAATACATCTGTCATATTTGTTCCAAGGAGTAGTAGTTAGTATAAACTGTTCCATTACTGTGCCTGCTGATTCTTAACAGTTGTCATTTAATAGTTGGCTTTGCTGCTATCATTACAGGTCTAATGCATCCCTTCCCAAAATTGGAAGTCAAACACAATCTCGTATTGGTGATGCGCAGTCAGCATCATACGAGATGTTTCACCTTCCGGATTCTTATTCCAATGAACATAACATACCCTCTGTTTCTCCACCAAAGCCTTCTATTCTTAGTGCTAGCAAAAGAACTGGGACCCCTCCTTTGGATGTTAGTGATGACGATCATGTTACCCCTTCAACTGAACTTGAGAGGTACTTATGGTTCAGCATATGACTCATCCCTTTCCTCTCCTTGAATCAGTGTTTCCATCAAATATGCTGCCTGTTGGTGTTGACTTATGTAACATTTCCTGTAGAGAAAGACAAGCAAAGGCCAAGCGTTTGGCTCGTTTCAGTGTTGAGTTAAGCAGGCCGGTAGAAGTTATTAATGATTTTGCAAAATTGCACAAGGGATCTGCAGACAAGCAGAAACAAGCCTCATCAATGGGAAAAATTCTGATCGAATCAAATGATGATACCGATGAAAGAACTTTGGCTGACATGGACTCCCCAGGGTTAGCTGCAATGGTTGGGCTTTGTCCTGATATGTGCCCAGGTGTTTCCTGCTCTAGATCACAGCACTTATTCTCGTGCAATATCATTTTGGTCATTCTCATCTCCCCTTCAATATATTTCTTAAACATGCTACTAATAAATGAGATGCATTCTTTGTTTTCATTTTTTCTTAGAACCTGAAAGGGCGGAGCGTGAGAGAAAAGGAGATCTCGATAGGTATGAGAGATTAGGTGGAGACAGAAACCAAACTACTGAGTTACTTGCTGTTAAAAAGGTACATAATGTTTTCCTTATCACCTGGCAGTACGATAGGATTCTATCTGAAATTATCTCTGATTGCCTATAACTGGAAGCATGATGGAAGTTCTTATCTGATTGACACAGTATAATAGGACTGCTGAGAGAGATGCAGACTTGATAAGGCCTATGCCAGTTCTGCAGAAGACAATGGAATACCTTCTTAGTTTGTTGGATCACACATATGATGACAGTTTCTTGGGCTTATACAACTTCTTGTGGGACAGGATGCGAGCGATAAGAATGGATCTTAGAATGCAACATTTCTTCAATCGAGAGGCTGTTTCTATGCTTGAGCAAATGGTATTTGCATTGATGGCTCTGTGTCCTTACGTGTTTATTTCTTTAGACTCTTTAAGTTCTCAGAAATTTTCATCTTGAAGCCATCTTTTCTTTTCTGACCAGATAAGGCTCCATATTATAGCAATGCATGAATTATGTGAGTACAACAAGGGAGAAGGTTTTTCAGAGGGTTTTGATGCACACCTCAACATTGAGCAGATGAATAAAACATCAGTTGAGCTATTTCAAATGTATGATGACCACAGGAGAAATGGTGTATTCTTCTCAACAGAAAAAGAGTTTCGAGGTTATTACGCACTGCTCAAGTTAGACAAGCATCCTGGTTACAAGGTGAGGTAAATTGAATGGCTCTAGTTGCATTCTGATATTCGCTGACCTGTACATACATCTGAATTAGGTCGAACCTGCTGAGTTATCTCTGGACCTTGCAAAAATGTCTCGTGAAATTAGAGGCAGTCCAGAGATCTTGTTTGCAAGAGAAGTTGCAAGGTAGTTATGCCATCTTGCATCATTTGTACTTATCATGTTTGTACTAGCTTTAATTTAATTTAACACCAACTTTTGTTATGCAATTCAGAGCGTGCAGAATGGGAAACTTTATTGCTTTCTTTCGCTTGCAAGGAAAGCTACTTATTTGCAGGCTTGTTTGATGCATGCTCACTTTGCAAAGGTAGAATTGTTGTCTGTTAAAGGTTCCTTTGTGTACCATTTTAGTGGAAATTATCATTCCAAAGAATGCTCATACATTTCCTAGTTCTCCATTGTGCTCGAAAGAGTGTGATAGAAGCAGCCTTGTAATAATAAAATAATAACTCTAGTACTTTCCTTGCGTTATCTAAACTGTCATTGCAGTTGTTAGGACCTTCTGTTATTTTTCATGAGGCAAAAGGTGCTTGGTAGCATAAAGTTGATTCATTTTTAATTGTCGTATGGTTCCATTATATTGTAATCTGATCGTGACTGGCTCTCCCTGCCGAGCATTGCGCTTCTCTACAGAGTTAGGATATTTTGTTTTAGTTGAAGCATTCCTTTTATGTTACGACGAATTACTAATGAATGATACTGGAAATAATGGTAAACTCATTTGGTTCCTTTAGGAATCATGGGTATGCCTGTTTCACCGCACTGCTTCTGTTCCTATATTGTGACTTCATGAGTGCCCATTGTTTGATTTATGGTTCTGGGCATAGGATGACTCTATGGTAGTATTGTTTTTCACTACTCACTACTTGTTGTACTTTTAGGTTTCATGTAGTAGGCTATTTGTTCTCCAGTTCACACTTTGGTAAAGCTTAACTAGTTTTTTCCCTCTACCCAGCTACGAAGGCAAGCGCTGGCTTCCTTGCACAGTGGTCTTCAGAACAGCCAAGGCATCCCTATTTCACATGTTGTGGAGTGGCTTGCAATGGAGGTTAGTGTCTCTTATTTGGACAGTAACTAATTCGATATGGAAAATTTGATAATCCTCTTACGTTTTTTTTTCAGGATGAGGACATTGAAAGTCTCTTAGAATATCATGGTTTTGGGTTGAGGCAGTATGAAGGAATGTATCTCGTGAAAGAAGGGCCTTTTCTTAACAGTGAAAGTGATTTCCCATCTGGCTGTTCTCAACTTGTGCACTCGAAGAAATCACAGAGAGTCATTGATGATGTTTCTTCTGGTCCAGTTTGTGCTCCTACTAGCAAAAAAGAGACCATTACACCATATTCTGGTCAGTTTGCTTCCCCAGCTAGCAAAAGAGAGCTGGTTCCATCGCAGTCTGCTCTTGTGATTCCTGTTAATGCCAGAAGAGAACTCAGTTATCAGTTTTCTGGACCTGTTTCTCCCACTTCTGGCAGACAGATCACATCATCATATTCTGGTCCCATCTCTCCGAAAGCTGGCAATAAACAATTCAGTTCGCCATATCCAAGTCCTATTTCCCCAACTGCAGGCAGAAAGGAGTGTGTTCCAGTGTTTCCTGGTACTTCTCCACGTGCTGGCAAGCAGGAGATATTCTCGCGCACATTATGGATGGATGAACAGAGAGTAGCTTCACCGAAAACAGAAAGCAAGACCAAGGTGGTTGATGATTTTATACCTGAAGACCAAGATGGTGGTCTTGCAGGGTTCCATCAAGGGAAATCAGATGTACTGTGGTCACAGGCTAACATTCAACATGTTGGTACATTGGCGGAAACCATTGTTTCACATCCTTTTGCAGATAGCGAATCCTTGGATTGCTCCGATATGCATGGAGAGGAAGACAAGTTCAGGGCACATGGTTCTGGCTTCGACTCAGATATGGACGAGGGAAGTCCAACAAATTATGAAGTCAATGCAATACAACTTGGGTTGCCTACAGGTTCCCCTTTGCCTGGTCATGAGGAATATGGAGATCAAAAGATTAGTAACAAAACAGTAGATGACTGGTTACCCACTGTTGTGCCCCCCAAGGAAAAAATTACCAATGAAAGGCTGAAGATAATACTGAGGTTGGTTTTTTCCCCTTGATTTATTGATGTTCCAACCAATAAAGCTTTGGTGGTAGCCACCAACGTTTGCCCTCTATCATGATTTTCCAGGAAATGGAGCCAGCGTGCTGCAGACAAGAGATTTCTGAGAGAGCAGAAAAGCGCTCTTGCTATTGCAGCATTGAATTGTCTGTTGCTTGGCCCACCAGTTCACCAAAGTGCAGTGGTGAGTCTACCTTAGACATGTCATATTTATTTCAGTACCTGTTAACTTCAGATGTGTTTTGAGTGCAGAGATCTTGCTTTTTAGTTCCTGTCTCAAATTTTGATGAATATCAGTTTTTGCAAGATGAAAATTCAACTGGATGAAACTGTTTATCTTTCATTGTTTTTAGTAGCATTTCCCCTCTGGTAATATAATGTTTTTAGCTTTGGTTCCAAGAAGAAAGAACATCTTACTATTGGGACATGATTTCTGGAAGCCATGATGTTTTCTGTATTTTTTTTCTATGTATTGTGAGAACATGATGATAATTATGTTGACTTGTGTACAATTGAAGGTGCCGAAGCATGCAGTCCACGAGCTAGACATTGGTCATGCCTTTAAAAAGAGACATGCAAGACAGCAAAGATCCTGGTCACAACTAAATGCCTCAGAGTTGGCTGGTCCCATTTTAATTGAAAGGAACCCTGATGCTAGATGCATCTGCTGGAAGTTGCTTGTACTGATCCCACCAGGTGCCATGGAATCCCAGACCAATAATTTTGCCTCAAAATGGTTACTAAAAAAACTCATGGGCTCTAGAAACGAAGATACTGGATTACTTTTTTCTTCAGCAGATCTATCAATTTGGACTAAGTGGACCAGTTCTCCAAATGCATGCTGTCTATCTGTTGTTAGGGCCAGTGACCAGCAAGTCATTGGTAATGACATAGCCAACAGCACAAGCTGCATAATATTTTTGGTATCTGAAAGCATTCCGTGGGAAATGCAGAAGGCACGATTTAGCGGTCTGTTAGCTTCTATACCTGCTCAATCCAATCTCCCTCTTCTGATTTTGAGTGGCAATACGTGTAATGATGGGTATGATTATGCGTCACAGAATGTCATTGACAGGCTTGGCCTCAGTGGTCTGAGTGAAGGAAAGATCTCGTCATCCTTGGTTGTTTTCCTAGTTGGAAATGACACAGAAGATTATGCCAATGGTTTCTTTGATGATGACAAGTTGCGTGAGGGCCTAAAGTGGCTGACAAACAATTTGCCTCTACAGCCCGATGTCACTCTTGTGAAGACTTATGAGTTGCTTCTGAACTACTTGGACCCATCACTTGAGCTGCTTAACAGCCGTGTTGCACCTGAAGTTGGTCCTGAGCATTGCATTTCAGTATTCAACGATGCTGTCAACCAGACTGCAGAAGAGATTTCGGCTGCAGCATTCACATACCCTAACCAGTGGCCAGCTCCTGAGATTGATCTTCTGGAGAGATCGAGCAGTGAGAGGATATTCGCAGAAATGTTCTTACCTAGCATTGGATGGTCATTGCCATCGAGAACCCAGCCACTGCTTGCAACCATAAAGAGTTGCGAGCTTCCAGAGTTCAGTTACGATTTGTCTTGGCTAAGCCAAGGCTCTTACATGGGCAGGCAGATCCAAGATCAGAAGCTGTTTCTCGAGGAGTGCTTGATGAATTACCTGACCCGATCAGCTCGGCTGCTAAATGAAACCCAGGCGGCCACTGAAGTGAAGATTATGGTGCAGAAAGGTGTTGGTCTTGAGCTCCACGACTCGTATTACTACCTTGTGCCAAGATGGGCGACTATCTTCCGACGAATCTACAACTGGAGGCTAGCGAAGCTTTCTACCGGAGAGTTCTCGGAAGCTTATGTCCCGAGTCAGCGTCTTTACCAGGCTACTACAGCTCATTCTAATGGTGCAACACAACGAGGGCTCACTGCCAACAGCAACACTACGGATGAGGTGCCCATTTTGGATGACCACAGTATGATGCCTGCTGTGTCAACCGGCCTCTCACTAGACGAGATCATCGAGGTCAGTTGCGATCTAGATGCTGTCACTGCGCCACCGGTGAAACCTCTGCCGCCACTATTGCCCAACGCGGTTCGCGAAGAACCCCGACCACCTGCCGACATCGACGGTGAGGTAAACGGTGCGCATGGAGTCATCGATGACATGCACGTCCCCAGAAGAGTAGAACTGAGAGAGCTGGTGCCGCTTGAGAGGGACGATAAGCTCGCGCGGCTACTGGCGCAGTGCACCAAGCTGCAAGACAGGATTGACGAGACGCTTTCCATCTACTTTTGAGCTTTGAAGCCGTTGTGGGAGGGTCGCAAGGGTTAATTGGTTACACCTTGCCTTCTTCCGCGCTTGTTGTAGCTTGTAACGTTTGTACATCTCGTCATGTGTTATGTCATTATTTGGCATGAATGCCAGTTTTTGCATATTCCTCGTGTCGTCTGCTTTCCCAGCAGGTCAATTCATCAATCCAGTGCTCTCCTTGACACCCAAGTTCGGCTGTCACCACGAGTCCACGATCACATCCACTGTACAAGAATGACTTCTAAAGAAGCCGCGATGGAATTTTCGGTCAGTCTAATGATCACTTTTCGGGCTGGCACGAGTGGCAACTGGTAACGACAAGGATAGAATAAAGGTTAGGTTTTTTGGACTTATGACTTAGCTTCTATAATATAAGTGCTTTTAAATGAAATATTTTTATTTATATCGGTTAAAATCACACACGAGTATCTCTATACTCTCTCACGAATAGTTAGAATTCAAAAATTTAAGCCTAAAGCTATAATTCACAGCCCAAAAAAATCAACCAAAAGCTCACATCGCGTTTAACTCAAAAGGCCCCCTCCTATGCGTTAAAATGACGCGTCAAATGTTCCTTATTTCATTTCAACGGGAGAGAGATTCACTCATGGCATTTCCAGATCCAACTTAAGATTTTGTAATAGTTAACAAATACAAATTAACGGAGATTAACTCCATTCCACGGGCGACGCTTGGTAGCGCTCATCGCCACATGCTGAAGTCAATCCCTAGTTAAACGACCCGGTTTGGATCAGAACCTTTGCATTGTCAGTCAGCAGGTGCTCTAAGAAAACACGAGCAACAGCACCGAGATTTGCCACTGGTGCAGGACAAACATTGCGAGCCAGTATCACATCCATGGCAGGGGTAATAGCCCCCTGTGGAAGGCAACATCCTTTGTATAAGAATGCTCTGAAAATTCGACAAAAAAGAAAAAAGAAGATTAGGGTAAGATATTAATCTTAAGTACTGAGATGAAACGGGCGAATTGATGTGAGCTAGTTTGCATGTAATTACCAATTACAGTCAGAAGATTGGCAGCATTACCTCCTCCACCTTCAGCTAGAGACTGGGGGGATGCTTCGCTGCATTGGCCGCTCCAGTTCGGCACCATCTTCCCTTTGATGCCAAGCTTGCACTTGTTGCGATGACTTGGGAGCTTCTGATGTTTTTCCGCTGCCGGACAAAGGATGACTAGGAGAAGGAGCAACGCAGGAGAGGCTTCGTTCTGTTGGGGAGCCAGAAGAGGATGACTGCAGTTCATTAGCAGAGCCTCTGTTCAGGCGACTTGCTTCTGATGGTACAAATACAGGTATCTCTGACTGTACTGTGTGCAAAGCTATTGGTGCTCCGGTGCTGCTGCAGTTCACTTTGTCGCACCCTGCAGGACCTGACTGAGTAAATTTTGGAAAGACAAATGAGTTTCTGCAGGCCACTGAATAATCGTGGTATTATGCCTACATAATTTAAGATATTGCGAACCTACGTTTTCTGCATCCCGGATATGCACAATGATTATTGTTATATCATCTGTCCTGTTTTCATGCTCCAGCCATAGTCTGTATGACTCTGCAGCGATTGCTGCGCAAGCATCTCGAGGATCTTGATACATAGCCACCTGTAGGAATCCAGAAAAATGTTTAACATTATTGACATGAGAGACAGAGAATACCAAAGGCATACCCAAGCAAGCAAAACCACATACAATTTAACATGATATTGTTACTAAAAACACTTCCAATGGTGCCTAATATGGAATAAAAACAATGGGGACATTATCGCATTACCACAATAATCATACAGAGATCAACATCTAAAACACAATTACTCTTTTTTAACCACTCCAAAATTGGCATATATAAAAGACTCACACAAAAGGATGTAGAGGTGTCCAATGGGCCAGACCTTGGAGTGCCAGCCCACGGCCCGTCACTATAGGCACGGCACGGCCTACCTAGCTCGTGGGTCATGCCAGCATGACCCAGTGGACCGTGCCATGCTTGGGCCGAGGGGTGACACGGCACAGCCCAGCCCGGCCAGGCTCCAACAGGTGTAAACGAGCCCAAGCATGGCAGGCCCGGTGAAAACAACCGTTATTTGACCGTTGGGGTGTAAAAAATTCTGAAAAAATAGCCAAAAATTCAAAAAAAAAAAGAAATTTTTTCCTATAAATTGTGTGTGTGTGTGGGGGGCATCCTCTAGTGATTCAGCAATCAGCAGCCAATTTTGAAGTGACTTGTCAGTTTTGAGACCAATAAGGTGGCCAATGTACCTTTTTCATCAGCAATACTTTAGGAAAGTGTTATAATAACTCATGATAACCCAGTCCATTTTATCACGCTCTTACAGTCATTTACCTATCTTGTCCCACTTTTTTTACCATTACAGCTCAATTGCTAGTCGACTATTCCTCTACTACTCAATAAAGGTACATCCACTTATGCAGAACTTTATTCAGAGTGATAGCTTTCATAATGGCAGCATCAATCAACCCCAAAATCCTCACCATTTCATAATCATCACAACATCATGCAGTTCTAACTTTTTGAACAAAGCAACTTGGCTGATGGAATTCTTTTTAGTATCCATGAACAAATGGAGTAAAAATCTGATAGCCAGGACCATTTGCATTTGTTTCCTGCATGTCAAAATTGACCAATTACGCCCCGAAGAGTAATTAGTAGGTTAAATTGTTACTTGTCCCTTAGCCTAAATCCTAATATCTCATTCATTAATCTTATCTCCTCACATAACACAATGACTCCACAGATAGTCTTCCAGTGCTGTAATCTGTATAAGGCTGAAATCATTCCGCACTCCACAGAACGTCAGCATTCCATACATAGAGGTTTTAGGTATCTCAGCTATATCACTGTTTTAACCAAAATTCTTTAAGAATATGTACAGCTCAACGCATTCCTCTGCACTTACCACCAAGTATGCATCTTATTATTCTTATGATATTATCTTCTCTAACTACAAGATTAAACTGCAGCAACAAATGCTTAACATCCCATGGCCCATTCTTCCATTTAACAAGTTAACAATAAGCTCATGAGAGGCGTCACGCTTATCAGGGGAGCAATTTTATCATTGCCCTGAACAAAGCATGCTAAGCTCATCCTCCAATTGGGTTTACATGTCTTTAGGGTTCTGGCAAACTTGATGAAACCTATAAACTCATAGATCATATAAATCTCACTGCAAGAATTGTCACAAACAAATAATTCAAAAGCTTGACTTAAAATGTCAGTTCTCGTAATAATTGATAGGTCATATAAGCTAGTAGCAGACATGTTAAACACCCTGCAGTTGATTCTATAAGATGAGCAAGAAAAGAAAGAAGTGTTAATTTTTTTATACTCCCATATTACTAGCTCAAATGAAGTGCTCCAGTTGAATAACCAAAAATGGTTAAGCATGTGTGCTAGCGATGAAATTCATGGTGAGCAGTTAAGTCAGATGTTTCAGTGTTTCACTATTATTGCCCCGTTCTTTATGGCTTTTCAATCGGCTTTTGGCTTCTGCTTCTTTCAACAATCACTATTCATTACACTAATAAGCCGCAGCCCAAAAGAATAGGCCATAGATATAGGCTATTTCCAAAATTCAGAGCTTTACATCAAGGTTCTATTTTTATCGCACAAATGAACAAACATGTGTAATTGATGTGGTTCTTGGAACTTGGGAGTAATTCAGGCAAAATGCACCAGTTAATTACTACTCCCTCGCTATATCTGTCCATGGCCTTGCGAGTATCCATTTTAATATATTTGTACATTGAGGGAATCTAAAGTGTAGTTATTGCAATTTTTCCTCCCTCCACCCCTACTTAAATGCTTTAGAAGAGATTAAGCGATTAGTATGTCATTTAATAGGAATATACATGGTCATTTCTCATTAAGTATTTCTTAGATTCCATGCTTCCTTATCTGTGCGCATGGTGGGCTGTGGACAGATATAGCGACACAGAGGGAATACTTACTAGACTCACCACAATACACGTTTGCAATTAACCTAAGTGTTTGTTTTCAAGCATGCTATATGCAGCAAGTGAGCAAGGCAGCAAACAAAAAGGGGCAGGAAATTATGGCAGCGAAAGAAATCACCACCATGTCAACGACTTTCTGATTCGAGAGGAACTCGAACACGCCATCGCTGGCAACGACGAAGAATAGGTGGGCCGGAGTAACCTCCACGCTCTTCACCTCAGGCTCGGCGATGACCCCAACACCCTCAGCAGCGAGGTCGCCGAGACTGCGTGTGAAGGCCGTGCCTGGGTAGAGCCCGTCGCGCGCCCACACGCGAGGCGGGTCCCCCTCGTCGGGCACCCACCCCTCCGCGTCGGGGTTGCGCACGCCCTCCACCTGCTCGACCGACATCACCCGCGCGCCGCACGCCTTGACGCGCGCGCGCTCGTCGGCGCGGAACGGCGTCTGGTCCCACGACAGCTCCTCCGCCGCGACGCGGCCACCGCACCGCACCCCAGCCACGGCGCGCGAGTCCCCCACGTTCGCCACGTAGAGCCTGCCGCCGGCCACCAGCGCCGCCACGGCGGTGGTCCCGCTCATCGAGTCGTCCACCCCGGCCGCCGCGTGCATCTCCGCGTTCGCCGCGACCATCGCCTCGCGGAACGCCGCGGCGGGGTCGGCCACGAGGCGTCCGCCGTCCGCCGCGAGGAGGCGCGTGAGCGAGTCCCGCGCGAACGCGGCGCACACGGCGCCGCAGGCGCCGTGCCCGTCGAAGACGGCGAAGAGGTGGAGATCGGGGTCCCCAGCGAACCGCGTGGCCACCAGGTACGCGTCCTGCGACTCCCGCCCCGGCGAGTCCGGTAGAGCCCGGCCACCGTCAGGTGGCGTACTCCAGCACCAGACCCGCGCCCGGCACAGCTGCGCGGCCGAGGGTGGCATCGCCGCGGTCGACGGGCCCTCCTCCTCCGCCACGGCCGCGGCCCCTCGGCTGCCGCGGCAGGCAGCACTTGCCCTGCGCGCACCCCATCGCCAAGGCTGCGTGCGGTTAGGGTTTCGGGCTCTGGGTGCGTGATGCTTCAGAAGAGGGGAGCTTTGGAATTGGATGAGGAGAGGAGGTTTGAGATGTTGAATTGAATTGAATGATTCAAATGCGACTATAGTACGAAGGTCACACAGAACAACAGGGAGAGGCGATGTTGCCCACTGAAATTGCTTGGGTTCCTGTTGCTTGGTGGAGGCACTTGCCACTGAAAAGTGAGAGTGATGTTATATTCATTGTTGAAGGTTGTATCACCTGAGAATTTGCCATGTGTTACCTGTGACAGTCAACCAAAGGAGAGAATATGTACCAGTAGTTAACCTTTTTGCTCTTTGTTTTCATGGAGAGAATTTTAATTAGCTATCTTAATGTGAAGAAGAAAAACTGCTAGAAAATCCTAAAGGCATCTCTAGTGTTTATCCAGGCGGGTAGCAAGACTGAGCATATGGCACCTAGGCAAAATTTCAAGGGCTTGTAAGTCGGAGTTTATGGCTTATTTTATATTATAGCTTCTGTTAGTTTATTCTATGTAATTAAATATAAAAATTTTATATCAGTATGAACAATGCAAAGAAAAAAGAGAAAAAAAAATACAAAAAAGCCCGAAAACCAGAAAAGATGAAAAACTATAAGTCAGAAGTTAAAACCGTTTGGAGCGATTAAGAATAGACCAAGCCCCACTTACCGATAGCATGAGGGGTTGTTGTGGTGGTCATTGTCGGAAATTGTCCCACCAAAAGTTGCCATTGGGAATGGACATCGTCGCTGGAGCCTGATCCAATCATCGTTGTTCTCAACTTGATCTATGGGAACCTAACTATACTACCCAAATCTAGAGTCGCTGCTCACTGATGTAGACTCGCCTCTGCTAAATCCTTTCCTCTCATCAAGGGAGGGGGAGAGCATAGAGGGAATGACGATGGTTCTCTGATGGATGAATTAGGGGCAAGGTGGAGAGGAGGGCAGTGATTGTGGATTTGGACGACATGAGGTTGAACTGGAGGGGCGATGAGGAGTGGGGAAAGGAGGGGTAGGTTTTCTTTGTTTTGTATTATAAAGTGAGTCCATTTCTATATTAGATTTGAAACATATGGCAACAAGCTATTTGATGTCACACATAACTCATCATAAATAGCGTCCTCTCATGCTTTAAACATTGGAGATGCTTTAGGTCTCGTTTCAAATGGCTTCAACTTCTTGCTTATTTTGGCTTTTAGCTTATTTAAGCCAGAAACCATTTAGAACACGTTGACTTCTAATTTTGGCTTATTGGGGGGTTTTTTGTTTTTCTGTCTTTTCTTTTTCCCCCTATTTTTTGCATTGTCTATGACGATATAACGATTTTTTCCTTTATTTTTTATCAGAAAAAGGTAACAACCGTTACAGTGTAATTTCAGCTAAAAGTCAAAAGATAGTCAAAAACTTAAATTGTGAGCTAGTTGGAGAGGGCCCTTAATAACCTCTTGCTGACAAAAAAGGCTATCTTGAGTTGCATCCTGGGTACCACGCCCGTATAACAACCATTTTTGTTTGGCAAAAAAAAGGTAACTAAGTTTGGTTCACATGCATAAAGTCGGATTGAGAAATAAACACGGGATTCCATTCTTCTTTTTGATTATATAGTACTATAATGAATGTGAGAGAGGACAATAGAAATCAATGCACTGGGTCGTCAAATTGGGATGCATAGTACTTGTGTTGGTGTTATGCGGCGACGTAGTTTTCGAATTAAGAGCCGGTTCGTTTTCCACACCGTCCTTGGCAATCTTGTCTTCTAGGACTGAACTAAGACCTTCTCACACCGCATAGCCACTCAAACCGAAAACACCAGCGTACGCGCAGCGCTCTGAAAAATCGGCACAAAGCCACAAAAGAAAGGCTTGCTCTTTGGCGCCTTTCTAGAGGAGAAATGGAGTGGCGGTGAGAGGCTCCACGGGCTAGAGTCCAACCCGTCGAGCCAAACGGGAGGAAAGGGAGTAAGCATAAATATTAAAGATTCTCGCGCTTTTTACGGCTATATTTTGTTTTAGACTCTATTTATTTTGATTTCAGTTTCTAACTTCTGATTTATTTTTTTACTATTCTTAAATTTCATCTTTTTTTAATTTTTTAGCTTTTTGTCGGTTCTTATTTCTCGTATTTGTTTGCATTATCCGTCATGTGTTAACATATTTTTTCTATTTTTAGTTTTTAAAATTTAATTACGCTAAATAAGTCACCATCAGTTACAGTACAATTTCAACCAATTTAAGTGAAATTTTAACCATAATGCACTTTTCCAACCCAAATGAGTAGCACCTTATTTTATTTGTGATCTCTAGATTTTCAAATCCAAGCTGCCTACTTTCTTCATCCGATTATGTTTGAGCAGTAAGATGCTAGGATCAATGTAACGTAGGGATGTTTCGCAGCTCAATCCCGATCATGTAGCGCACGGCTCGTGTTAATTAGCTTGTTCATTACAGTTATTCGCACGAGCCAATTTACCACCCCCTACATGCCGCCCATGAATTCTCCTCCTCCTAATTAACACGGTACGTAGCGTCACGTACAGTCCTACTCGCATGCCCTGCTTTCCAATCCATGCGACTCGCGTGGTGGATCGCTTGGACACGGCGGCTCATCAGTTGGGTTCAGGGTTCAGACCCCAGCGATCGCTTTCTTCAATTCACACGAAGCCTTCCCCTTCTTGCCCCTCTGCTATGGAGCTCTCGGTTGGTTGCTGCCTATGGCCACATTTGAAATGAGACCGATCTCCTCGATTTTCATGGAAATTAAACCGCTTTCTATAACGGCTGAGTTTTTTTGGTTCTAAAAGTTGGTTCATGCTTGTACTATTTACAGTAACTAACTTTAAAACAGTATATTTTTTAAGGCTGATCAATAAAAAAATTGTAGTAAAAAATATACTGAGCTCAGCTGTACCGGTTAAAATCACATACGACTATTTCTCTCCGCTGCACTACGCCTCACAAACAATCAAATTCAAATATTTAAATTATAAGCCATCACCCAAAAGAACCCACCCAAAATTCCTACAAATTTTCTATAAAATTTGTGAGTTCTGAACGGAATCTAATTGCCGGGGTTAGACTCGTCACTGCACTCACGGGTACGTACCTATACGTGTCTTTTCCCATCACTGGAACAAGCGTGCATGCAGAATTACAGACGCAGCGATCTTTGGGAGGAACTCCTGTCACGTTCGTGATACAAATAAGGTAAGAAAAAGGCGTCTCTGAGCTCAAAAAGGATGTACATAGAAAGGTCGTTCTGGAGCGACGTGCGCTCGACGTCGGTGCTTTCTCCGGATATCAGCACAAGTGTACAACCGCGTGCGTCCAGTGCATGGGTGCCGACTAGCCGGCCATGTAGATATATGCAAGCCACCACGGCTCTTTCTTCAGTAACTTTTTTAGGTGCAAAGTGCTCCATGCATTCTGTGTAGATGCTTTATTTCGCTGTCGCGTAAGGGAATCACGGTAGATACATACACACGTGTTACTCGAAATAATCCTACAAAACTCATCTCACTCCGTAAAAAGTGGCAATCATTTCTGTACGTAGGGGTGCTTAAAATGATTTGTTCGAGTGACTTATGGCTAAAAAACACTGTAGTTGGCTAAAATTGCATTATAACTGATAGTAGCTTATTTGACGTAATTAAATTTTTTTAAAAAAAATTAAAAATAGAAAAAAAAAATTAACCTATCACGGATAGTACACACGAATACGGAAAAAAAGAACCAATCAAAAAACTAAAAAAAAATCAAAAAAAGATAAAATTATTGAATAGTATAAAATAAGCGAGAAACTAGAAGTCTAAACCGTTTTAAACGGGGCCTTAGTGGGTATCTATCTGTATCTGGCTGCCGTGGTAATATCTGATAGGAGTAATATTATCCACGGCAGTGGTCGGTTGAGTACTTTAAGCTTATTAACTACTGTATCGGGCGTTTTGGATACGGGTTCGCGTACAAGATATTAACGTGTACTCGCCACGGGGGAGACAGTACCTGCAGGTACGCGATCATTAGTACTTAGGAAAAAGAATCAATACGTGTCGCTCGATCCACGTCATGTCAGTACGTAATTTTTGGGTGGATTTGGGGATCCATGCATCCAGGCCGGCATAATTGTCAGGCTTGCTCACCTGCCCGCCGTGTGCGCGTCATTGCGCGTGTGTCACTCGGCTCGAGTCAGTGAGTTATTTACTTTAACTTTTTTTAAGTAATTATTATTTAAACTAATAAATCATAACCTAAAAGTATATAGCCTATTTCAGTTATAAACACCCTGGTGCAAACGGCAGATATAGGATTTCTCGATTGTGGTACTAACCACGGTTTTAGCAAATAATTGAATAAATTTCCAAAATTATAAATAAGTAATAAAGTATGTTTCAACATAGATTACATGACAAGAGCATTTGTAAAATAATTATAAGATCATAAATATCTTCCAAGTCATTTAAATATGAAACATCACATGGCTCCTGAAGATAAATAAACAATTAGCATAATATTCAAATTATTATTTGTTATTTGTGCTCTTAGATGTCAGGATACTCTTATTTTAAACAAGGCCTCTTCGCCACGGTGGTCTAAACATAATCAATGATTAAAATGATGATTTCTAGATATCTTGCTAGTTTTGAACTAATTAACTTACCATGATAATCAATTGTAATTCAATATAATTAAACAAGTAATGATCATAATTGTGGACTGATGACAATCAAGTTGTGCAGAAATTATGCCGAAAAACTTTCTTTGGTCTTTGCATATGCAGGTGGGCAGGAGCGGAACCAGTCCAAGCCCAAGCTCCGGGGTGGGCCAGCTGCTCTTGGACCGACTCTTGGGCTAACTCGATTTTTTTTATGATTTTTCATAAATTTTATATGGGTTTTAGTTGCTAGGTCTCGGGATACATCCCAGATAGCCAGAGGTCTGGTTCCGCCACTGCAGGTGGGTGTGGAGATGATCATAGTCGGTGACGAGGAGAACCGGGATTAAGATGGGGAAGTCTAAGGTCCAGCCGGTTGAGGATGTCACACGTGGTGGTCGGGCTAATGCTAGAACACGTGAATATCAAAGGTGGTGATTCATGGAGAAGCTACGAACGGTGCGGTCAAGGAGACTTCAACACAAGCGAGGATGATGCGTGGAGAAGATACGGGAGGTGCGTTCCCAGAGGCATCGACATGGGAGTTGATGAGGCGTGATGAAGATACATGAGGTTCTGTCCTGGAGGCTTTGTTACATGTTGAGTTAGGAGTTGTGGATGGAGTCCACAACTTGGAAGAGGCAGTGTTTGATTAAAACCCGTATTCAGAAGAGTTTCGGGTCTCTTGATTTTTGAAGAAGATAGGATTGCATATCCAGGTTGTTATGGACACGGTTTGAGATGTCCGTGTTTGAGACGAACACGGTTTAGAGCTCTAGCATATAAAAGCAGGGGAGAGGCTAAGTGTTTAGCCGTGGCTTTGAGGAGCCTTTTTGTGCTAGGGTTTTTAGGGATGCTGTAAGGGCGTTTTATAGCCAAGGACATGATTAAGATATAATAGATTACATCTATTCCAAAGAAGGAAATCGCTGCCGATATTGTCTCGTTGTCTCAATCGAAACATGGCGAGTTGTTCTGAGCATCGTTTTTTGTGTCCACATCGCTGTGCTATCGCACCACGTGATCTACGAGCATAGTGTTGTCCTCAGCTTGTTCTCATTCAAGCAGCCGAAGCTTTCGAGTGGAGTGAGATTTTGACTACGTGCAAAGGTGGTCGAAACCACCGATCGATGTGTTCTAGCTGTCGAAGCGGTCGAGTGGTCTAGGAGCAGTCAAACACTGAGCGGTCGGAATCTCCATTGAGCCCGTGCACACAGTCGAGCGTCTTGCACTCTTGCAGCCGAATTCCACATCTGTAAGTTAGATTATTTTTCTTGGGGTTTGAGATTTGATTTCAGGTACCAAGAAGCGGAGACAATCATTCACCCCCTCTGATTACGCCATACAATCCTACACAAAATACATTTGCAAATACTAGTATCAGGTCATAAGAGAGGTAGAGTAAGTGAGATTGAGCTATCAATATATGATGATACTGAAAATACTAGATATAATCTCTCTTAATAGTACGATAACCTATACTAGCAATTCAGTCTCCCAATCAAACACCGAGACCTGTAAAAAACTATAAACATATCATTAGCATGTGCTAGTTATACCTTTGCCTTGTGCATTCACTTGTAACTTGATAACAAACATCTCTTCAAGTCTAGGTCCTTGTCTTGTTTTGCATCAACATATGATGCACACCACTTGGCCTTTATTAATATACGATGATCTTCACTTAACTTGATGATCAATTTATTATCATTTTCTTTTCAGGATCTTGATTTGATGCTCATCAACTCATGATCATTTATTCTTTCTGAACCTTGACTTGATGACCTTCTGAAGTCGTCATCATTGTAGAATATAATCTATTCATCAACTCATAAAATTTATTAGTTCCGTAATCCTGATTATCATTAATCACCAAAACTCACGGTAGTTCAGGTTACTGTGTGTATGAAGCTTTTTTTTTATCATTGCACATTATTGATTGCTATGAAGGTGCTAATTGTTTGTCGTGGATGCCATTGGTTGGCTGCACTCGTGAGACACGCATGCATCTGTGTTAGCTCTTGGCATGCAATCAAAGGCTCAAGCAAGCACCGACTTCGATCGATCGATCTCCACTTGCACGTCTTTCGCGCGACAAATTGATGCAGACAGTGAATACTAGTACTAGTTCTTGCTAGCAGTACTAGTAATTCACTTCAACCAAGCAAAAATATCCGCGATCATCACATCATAGCTATAGATAGGGTTATTCTTATTTGGAATACAAAAATTTGAAGGGAAACAGTTCGATTTATGTAGGAATCAAACAAAATTTTCGAGTTCGAAACAGAACCATGTCTGATGAACTGTGCATGTCAGATCGGTTGGGAGCTGGAGCAATAACATGGGCATGGCGACCTTTAATCTTCTGGCGTGTAACCTCACAGATTTGGCCTGCGGAAATAACGGCCCGAAAACACAGACCATCAGCCCAGGAAAAGCCTTTACAACAACGTCGCCAGTTGGGCTTCTCGCAGCCCGCCGTGTCTCTCTTTCACCTTCTCGCTTTGGTGTGCAATGCCGCGTATCTTGGGCATCAAGGATACAGAGGTTGCAGGATGTAAAGGTTTTAGAGTTCTCGACCGTATATTTTGGGACTTTGCACAGTGCATACATGCCTTTCTGCATTGTCGTCCCGTGCTTTGCATCAAGGGCACGGTACTATGTGGGAAATGTCAACCGGCTCTGTTGACTGCTCTAGCATTAGATGTCCCCATACTACAGCCTGTCCCATCTAGCCAGAACCCGGAGTGGAAAATTCGATGTACCTAAGAACTTACGAGACTACAGAATTATATTGCCATTTGATACACCGACTTGGATCCCTGACGAAAAATTGGAGTGTGGCCTTCCTGTGTTTCTAACATCAGACTGCATACAAACTGGCATGGACGAGGAAGAGAAACAGAGCAGCACTGAAAGTAGATCAGTTGCAGACAATCAAGGAATCAAAAAGCACTTGGAAGAACCTAGCCAAGCTTGATGTTTTTTTTTATGTAATCAGGCTTGTTCCTCCTTTATCGAACCCTTATGTTTTTGTTCCAGTTGGTTGCAGTTTTGATATTTGAATTTTCATGCTTATTATATTCGTTTGAAACCCTGACATGCAACAGTGCCAAATCATTCCAAAAGAATTGCTTCTTGGCTGACGGCCTTTTAAGGAATAATATGCATACCATGTTCTTAGCAATTAAACCACCCATCAAATCTAAAATCCCTGAATTCTACAGCACTTGATGTGACAAATCACATGAATGCGAAGAAAGGTAATTGGTTTATAAATTATAACTCTTGTTCACAGGATATGATATGGTAGAATCCTGGCCTGTTTCATGGACCATTGGCTCCAATGTGTTTCTGAGTTTCTCTCTGCTAATCAGTTCCAGTTCCACAAACATTGTTGTAATGGGCATGACTGATGAGGATCCTTAAAGTTGACCACGAAAGTAAAAGATGATCAGTGCAATACCATGCGCAATTGTCAGGGATTCTTGCTGAATTTTTATGCTTAACAATTTGTGCACATTTTACTCTAGCAAGAATGCTGCCAAGATCTGTGCATCTTGAACAATTTCGTCAATGATTGCAGTGTCTCCAGAATTCCATTATACAGAAATTTGCCACCAATTTTTTTCTCCTGAGTTTAACACTGGTTGGATCGGTTCACAATCACAGAAGGATATGTAAATATGTAATGTAGACGTTTGTTGGAATACGGGAAGACTATATTAGCACAGATTAAAATTTTCTATTGCATAAACCAGAAAACCATACAACTAAGAGATTATAGATCATTACCACTAGACGCGCTGTGCAGCGGAAGTAGAGTTGAAGCGGCCGATTCAACGAAACGTGTGTCGGTCAAGAGAAATAATTGATCGTCTTTTGGCCAACCGTATCCTTCTCACGATAGTCCCGATCAGCAATACGGTCACAACAAAGTGCCTCTACTTAGATCCACACATCGAGAGATAGAACATCAGGCGTCGGTGTGCTAGCACGAGCACACATAATAGAGATTTTGTGGGGTGACGGCTAGAGTTTCGATGGGTGTGTCTCGGGATCCCTCTCTTAGCCCCCGCACCTCTCTTTATACAACCTCCAATCGAATCTTTATCCGATACGATTAGATATCGATCCAACTCAAACGCCTCAGTGGATCTTTATCCAATACGAGTAGAGATCGTATCCTACTCGAGAGCCTCCGACCGATCTAATACGAGTAGAAATTGTATCTCACTCAAGTCTATCATCCGGATCTTTATCGTTCTGACCTATTAAGTATGTGACCATATACATTTATGTATATTTGGCCATGAGCCGAAAACTTCTTTCTGGTTCATAAGTCAGTAGTGGTCCATAGCAACATATAACGACTCCCAAGTATACATAAATACCATATTAGACGAACATATATAGCGTTTATGTACCGATCTCTTTGGCTCATAATACCAAATCGAAGTCAATATGAGAAGGTTATCATTCTATGATAACTCGATCATTCACTCAAAACTATAATAGATTTATCAGTTGTGATTGGCTACTCAACCACATGCAGCATGGTCATACACTTTCTTAATCCAACTACATTGAGGGCCCTGGGATATATCTCTTGTTATATAAAAGGGGGTAAATTTTATCTTGATCGCTTATATTTTTCACATGTTTCATAGTAAATTCGAAAGATATCTTTATGATCATCCAGTTACAGAGTAGTATTTGGTAATCCCTAAGTAAACTACTGCACATATAAAAAATTATGACAATATTAGATCTAAAGATCCTACACATACTTTGTATGAGACCAATTGATAATACTTATGAATATAACAATTTTCTTAGTGTCTCATGGTAGGTCAATTCACATTATGTTCTCTAACATGTATCCACATTATTGATTTGATATCTTCATATCTATGATCTGTGAAATATGATCATCAATTAATATGTGTGTTGACCTATAAATTTATAATCATCTTATATAATGACATATGATCATAGATAATTTAGAATAGCATCAAAATATGAATAAAGAGTTCCATGAACAAGTCACATTCTTGTTGATTAATATGAAAACATTTACTCAAATGATAAAATAATATATTATTCAAAATATCATAAATACAGAACTGGCACAATCATATCTATGATTGCCTTTGGAGCATATCATTAACACCTCAAACCCCAGCAAATGCAGTCACAGTTACTTGTCTGAGGCCTAATGATGTCAGGTGTGGCGCTACCAAGTGTGTTGACATGCTGTTTTCAAGTCATACATGTGCTCAGCGTTCACCGACACACTGTTATTTCCTTTTCCCTTTCTTGTTTCCAACGTCTCGTGTTCAGTGGTGTTCTGAAATCTGAATAATGTTAGCTCCATATTATGATGCTGTTGGTCAATTCTTGCTACTGTTTAGCACGCATGGGGAATTAATATATAATCTGAAAAGTCTGAATAAAGGACTGAAACTGAAACTTCTCGATCAGTCCATTTTTTTTGGGGGAAAGAAAGCGTGGCGAATGGAAGCCACAACCTCACATTGCATCCAAGGAAAATCAAAGTTGTAGTCTGTCGATAAAACAATAAAGAATCAGAAAGTCGCTGTATCCAAGATCTTCTGAATTCTGATGGTGCATGCAGGTGTTTCTCTTGGGGGTTCATGACACCTCTTCTTTCTCTAACATGATTAAACTAAATGAATAATTAAGTCAACCAATACTCGTAAGTCGTGAGTTATTACAGCCACGTCTACTCGTTGAGGCCTTCCTTTCCATTAAAAAAATCAGAGGAAGTTTGGACCCAGCTTTCCTGATTGGAATGCACTTTTCGGCCATTAAAAACAGTTAATCCTACTAATACAGGTAGTCCTGAGACGCATAAGTTTAGGGCTCGAAATTATGGGGTCGCTATAAAACAAACATGAGACAATTTGTCCGGAAGAAAATTCTACAGAGGGCCCAAAAATCCAGCACTCAAGGTTCTTTTTTGAATTGTGTCCTCTAGCGCTAGCAACAATCTTGAAACAATCCTAAATACTCCCACCGTTCAGTTTATATGACATATCTTTTAAATAACCGTATCTATAAATATAGAGTGAATTTTATGTTGTAGTATAAAATCAGAGTGATGTTCCCTTTATACCCTTAATAAATATGTAACTTTATTTACTAGTATTTTTATATACAGACATTGAATATATTATATAGAGATAATAGTTAGAGATAATCTAGCTATTTTTATTATTTATTTAGTCTATGTAATAATAGAAAATTTAATTACTATTATAAAAAAATGAGTTGGTGGTTGTAAGTCCATTCTTCTGTAACCACTCTATTCTCTCAACTTCTCACCATTCTTCACTTTTCAACCGATCAAAACAACTCTCTTCTATAACATAATTCTCTATACATTCAATGAGTTCTGTTATAACGCACGAGTACGCAACTAGTAGCTTATAAATTTAAATGTAGGGAGTAGCACTTAGAGCAAGTACAATAATGATCTTATAGCCAAGCTAGTCAGCATTTTTGCTGATGTGGAGGAGAGAAGAGAGGAGAGAGATGAGAGCTTGACTCTCATGCAAGCAACAAGCTGGGCACGGGAGCCTATGCAATAGTGGGCAAGATAATAAATGTATGTGAGGAGTGATAGGAAAGAGAATGTGAGATATAGTACCACATAATAATAAAAAGCTTTTGTAGACAAATTATTGTATAACTTGACTTTTATATATAACTTGACTTATAACTAAACACTTTTCTATTATTGGACTTCTCTTAGCACAGCTGGTGAGATAAGAGAAGGGCACAGTCCAAAAACGCCTAAGGTCCTAGATTTTTGGGCCCAGCCCAGTAGAATTTTCTTCCGATTTGTCTATTGTTCAGGTTACTGTGCTTTTGTCGGTTGGGTGCCATTGGTGGTTGGCTGCACTTGTGAGACACGTGCGCATGCATCTCGGCAATCAAGGCTCTAGAACTTTGATCGATCCATGATTGATTCATAGTTACACGCCTTTCACGCCACAAGTTAATGCACACGGTGAATACCACTCTCTCCGATGACAAAAGATGTTTTAGATATGGATATGATTCTCGAGACGTAATGTTGACTACTAGTTTTTGTTATAAGAGATTTATATAACCTAACAAAATTACACTTTATAAAAATTCTTTTGAGTTTAATTTATACATATTATTTTATATATCTAATCTAAATAT